>JAIPMN010042042.1:2516-24369 GCA_020650975.1 Apostichopus californicus
AACAAACCCCCCCCCCCACCCCCCCCCCCACCCAACAGCTAAAAGAAAAATTTCGCTATACGTTTGGGAGGTATAGTAGCTTAAAGGTCTTGTCTTGGAGCTGCCATTTTGTAAATCTGTGTGACGTCAAAATGCCAGTAACGGATTTTAAGCCTTCTCTTTCACTTTGTTTTTATCTTTTGATAGTTCCAAGGTATAAAATGTTGATAGTGTTGCGAATAACAAAAGCACTGCCGTCATTAGCACTATGTGTGGGATTAATGACGACATATTTAGCCTTGATCAAGCCTTCAGTCTTGTGTGTGAAGGAACAGTCAATCCGTGATATCTCCCAAATGGAATAAGAAGTTTCTTAGCTGTTTGGGGAAGTTATTCATGGTTACAATTATCTCTAGCAACTAGATCAATAATAATTGTTGGGTTTGTGTCTCCTTGAAAACGTCCTTTCGCAACTAACATTCCTGTGAACTTTGGCAATAGTCTATAAGCAAACACGTTGCTCTCCGGTATTATTTTTTTTGTTAATAGTCGACGCCTAAAATGAAAATAAACGGTAACAATCAAGTTTCAATTGTTATATTACAGACAGTCACGTATAGAGGTTTCTTTCATTGGTTTTGATAATTGTATCAGCACAAGAAGGTTAACAATGGTTGCAGCATTTAGTCTAAGTTTTCTAATCAAATTCTTGCTGGCAATCTAGTAATTGGATCGTAATTATCTTCAATCTCACCGTGTTGTAATTAAATTAGAGTATGGAAAAATCGGTCTTTTTTTGTGAGTGTTTTTTTCGTTTTGAAGTGAGAAAACTTAATTTCCTCAGTAAATAGAGAGATGAAGCTATAGAGACAAAGTCATAACTGGTATAACAGCTTATATTGTGTACTCTTATAGAATATGACTTAGGCAGAACTTTGATCTTGGTATACTATAGTCTAAGAAAAAAGAACAAAATTATAATGCTAGTAATATTTCTTACAGCTATTCCGGGCAGCTTTAAAAGTTATTCGGCTTTTGAATATGCTAAATGTCTGGAATGTACCTTTAAGGTTAAATTGATGATGACAGATGACGTCAGATCCCCAATAGGTGTCTTAATGTTAATCCATTGTTTCAAATTTCCTTATAACTCTACCAAAACTAGAATTTGCATAGCCTCCCTTAAGACTAATTCTGCCTGTCCCTAAAATGCCCGATCCCGATCTTACAGTAACAGTCTGCCCGTATCCCTTCCCACTGGCTGTTCCAACTCCTCACGTCTACGGAACAGTGTTATTAATTGAGGCAGTGAGCGATACCCTGAAGAATAGCAGACCTTCTCAGCATGGATAGGAAGGTTATAGAAGGATCGTAATTCACAAAACATATTCTTTACATATTCTATAACCTCATTTTAGCCTCTGAAGAAGATCCTGCTAGGATCGAAACGTCGGGCCATATTTACTTTTACACACTCATATAAAAACAGATCAAGTTTAGCAGTGGCGTGCACGGCGGGTAGTAGGGGATGCACAACTCCCCCTACTGATTTAGGACAATGGGTTCTGTCCTGGGTCATGGGAGCCGGCTCCGATTTAGAGGGGGGGGGGGCTGGGGGTCCTCTGCCAATTTTGTTTAGATGTCAAATGATGCATTCTGAGGCATTTTTAGAGTCTATAACTTAGGTCTGTAAAAGTAGCTCTAAACGCAAGTTTGTGCTAATAACTAATAATGGATGCAAAATGTCCCCCACCAATTAAGGTATAGAGGCCTGCACGTTTATGGGAGTGCTCGAGGCGCATCAAGGATATTGTAAAAGAGGGGTTGCTGCCCTGGGGTCATTGCAGCCTCTCATGTAGGGGGTGTGGGAGTCCTCCTCCTAAGTCCCCCCCCCCCAAAAAAAAACATAAGACGTCATATGGAGCGTTATGAGGCATATTTAACTATGATATAGGTCTATATAAGTAGCTTTAAACACAAGGTTGTGCTATAATAAACATTTGATATATGAGGTTTAACAAAGTTGGGGGTATTTACATGAGTAGTAGCGGTCTAAATTCTTCGCCGGTTGAATACAAAACTCCCCCGCCTGAACCATTTTGCCCCGACTGACGATCAGGGGTGGGGCCATGATCCCCCTTCTCCCCTTTGCGCATGCCACTCACCCTTGGATAACTTCATTCCACACCAAATATCATATTAGATCATAAAGTGCTACTTTTCTCAACTGAGTTTTGTGTTGCTTCTGAGGAACTGTCATAATGGTCTTTGTATTAGACTAAATAGTCCAGTCACTTTAATTGATGAAACTCGGCTGTGTAAATCGTCATTTCTCAAAAACTTAAAGGTGTTTAAAGAAATACAACCTGAACTGCATGACAGCTATGTTGTTTTTAAAGGTCTACAACAAATCAAATTGTGCCTAAAGTCATCCTATAAGGCAGGGTTTCCCTAACTTTATACTCCCACGAACCCCCTGTGGATGTCAGAGTTGTCCACGAACCCCCAACTTTTCGAGACACGATCTGAGTCATTATTATACTATAATACGCATAACAGTGCTTCGTAAAAGATCTAGTATCACACTCATGGTAGGGTACTACTATGGCAACATATGCGTATGGAACGCGAAAAGAGTTTGTCGATAGGTACGACTTTTGTACATTACTAAATTATATGATATATCAGATTTTAGTTGAACAAAAAGTAGTCTAGTTTTGACTTTCAGAAACGTCTCACGAACCCCCTGGGATGGACTCACGCACCCCCGGGGGGTTCATGCACCCCAGTTAGGGAACCCCTGCTATAAGGTAATGTTGTATGGACTGTCTTACTTGTTGTATAGCCGAGGAGAGTGTAATCTGTGAGGTGAAACGTTTCCTCCAACAATTTGCCTTAATGCAGTATTTTGCTGAATTTTGTGAAGAGAGCTTTGGTTGTTGAACATTTTACCATGCGTCGAACTGGTTTAATCATCTGTGACGTCATCAATGCAAAATTGTCAAAATTTGATTTCTGTTGACATCAAATGACCTTTGACCTTCGCAAGACACAACACAGTTCTTGTGCCCACTCAGGTGGTTTCATACACCAAATATGAAATTCAACTACCATGTACATATTGCGTTGCCATGTTTACAAAATGCGAAGAAATCACACACACACTCGCTCACATGTTTGTATTACATTCAGACCGAGGACCCCATTGTATTTTCCCTTGTTCAAATCCACATACCCTAACCTTAATAATACCCCATACAATAGAATTCTTCCGAGGATGTGGTGATTCTTTAGAAATCACAACCGAGGACCTGAATTTCTGAAATTCTTTTGTTCAAGTCCTCGGTCAGAATACAAAACAAACAAACGCACGCACGCGTCGCTGCCACACATTGCGAGGACAACAAGGTACACCATTATCATCTCATAGACTTCTTTGGTCCCTTGACATGGATTTTAAACAAATTGAGAAACATTCAAGAATGGGTTTTGCTTTGTTTAATATTTATTGTCCTTGAGTAACTTTCAAATGTATTTAATGCATTAAGCAAAATGACTTACATAGCCTTCCCTATACACCAAATAAGACAGAAAAAAAGAAGAAGATATATTGCACACATTTTGTAAAATGTTTAAAATGCAAGTACAAAATTGATCCAACACGAGCAAAAGAATACAAGAAATAAAGAATCATGAATTTTAAGTAGAAAGAGGAATGATTATCAGAAAGGCATGTTAAGAATGGACTTAATTGGCACAGTTACATGAATACTTGTAATAATGAATACATAATCTACTTTATGGCATTGTCTTACCATCAATGATAAGTTCATGAATATGTAATTGTCTGAATTAACAAGGTAAAGTTTGATATTGAAAGCAAACATGTGGGCTGCAAGGCTACAGAATATTAAAGTATCTACCATCTTTGGAACTTACATTAGTACATAAAGTGCAGAATAATAGCCCCCCCCCCTCCCCGGCACCACTTCCATACCCTACCCTATTGACCCCCTTTCCCTATTGACCCCCTTCCCTATCATCCCCCTTACCCTATTGACCCCCTGTCACTATCATTCCCCTTACCCTATTGTCCCCCTTTCCCTATCATCCCCTTACCCTATTGACCCCCTGTCCCTATCATCCCCCTTACCTTATTGACCCCTGTCCCTATCATCCCCCTTACCCTATTGACCCCCTGTCCATATCATCCCCCTTACCCTATTGACCCCCTGTCACTATCATACCCCCTTTCAAGAATAGAGACTATAGTTTAGAAGAAAAGCATTCCCTCAACCAATGACTATCAACTGTGTTGATGATTTAATATTAACTTAAATGATAAAACAGCATACTAACCTTTCTACAAACGTAACCCACCATTTTACATGAAGTTATCCTTCTGATAAAATGTCTTTTTCTTATCTATTTTAGCTTCTGTTTTTGTAAATTTTACTTCTACATTCATTATGATATGCACATTTGAACATTTTGTCTCACCAATAAGGGGAGAGGATAGTACTTCTTCTTTTTTTGAAACACTTTTAAGGCATTACTTACAAAGTGCATCATCATCATCATCATCATTATTATTATTGTTATTATGATCAAATTTTTGTGATATACTCTTGACTTGTGTACTTCCATTTATTAATAATTGTGACCCTTCTGCTCAGAAACAACTTCCATAGATAAAAATAATTTTGAGTTTGGTGTCAAACAAATCTTGAACAGGAAGTTTTGTTCTCCACTTTGGTCAATCTCCCTCCGATATTTTTAATCATTTAACAGCAAATGTTTTGTTTTTGTTTTTTATCCAGATAATTAGCTGATAAGCTGATAGAAGGAGTGCAGAGGAAATGCGTGTCTAGAAATTGATCTGTTTGTGCCAAATTGTCCTAAATATTTGGTAAAAAAGTTAAATATTTGCTAAAGATTCATGTTTAAGAACATTTTTTTCTTATATGCACTAGAAAGCTGACACTAGATGACAGCACACACACTGCTGATGTTGGCAAAATACTGCAACAATGCCCCCCCCCCCCCACCTCCTGACACTCCCTCAACAAATATGTAACCACGCTAATGTTCACAGCTCTCTAGGGCCTTTGCCTGCAAAGCCTAGTTGCTGTGGTACTGCTCTAACTTCTATTAGCTAACCTCTGATTTCTAAAGTGGTAAACCAAACTATGCCACCCAATTAATATACTACTTTTACAACCCCCATTGCCCTCTCCCCCACCCCCCACCCCACAGTAATCCTCTACCCAACCTTGTGACAAATTGCTTACTGTTTAAGTGAGTAGAAGATACCCTCATGAGCTTAAAAGTTTATAAAAATCAATTAAAAATTATCATAGGTCTAATAAATTACCAATTATAGTTTAACATTTATGTACAACACAATCGGTCTGTCCACACGCAGGACATTTAAATCATTTCATAATATTATTAGCACACATCAATAACAAGAAAAATCCTTTTTTTAAATAGCCACACATATGCATAGTGACAGAAATCAGCTTTTTTTTATATTTATAATTATGCTAATTAGCTGTTTCTCCAAGTGGATGACAAGAAAGATACATCACTGCTGGAAAACAAATATTTCGAGAAGTGACTTAGGTTAATATTTCTAAGGGTATTAAGATTCTTTTCAAGTCTGGAGGTAAGTGGCTTGAGGAAGTTGCCCTTACTTCACGGCCCTGCACATTCGTTTAATTTAACCTATTGGACGGTACAAGAACTAGGAAACAAAAAACAAAACAAGCCATTTGAGATCAAAATACCCTGTCTGGTATTCTGGATCTTAGGAGCATCACAGGTTTTAAAGCACACCATAAAAATAATTGTTTTATTGCCAAGAAATAAAAACTGAAAGTGAACAAATTTGGGCTTGACTGGTAAAAAGAGTTGTACATGTTGACCATCACCATCATACATCTGTCCTTATCACATGATGGAATTATCTTTCAAGATTGTCAGATTAATAGAGACTGTTGTTTCTGATTGACAGAAGATTTGACAAAGGCGGTGTTGGTCTGTTTGTCTATTTATCTTGGACAATCAGACATCTACGAACTACAACCCTGTTTGTTCTTTTGAATCTAGTATCTAAAGAGTTAACAACACCCATTAGATTAGTTCATGATGTCAATTTGCAAGCCAACAGGCGGAGTGATTTCTGGCCATGATTCGCATTCACTTTCCAAAGTATTGATTTCTATGTAAGCATACTGGTTGCCCATGGGACAATCTGCAGTGCGTTTTGAAGGATTCCAAATAGAATAGTCAGTTGCAACACTTCAAGATTTAATTTGCAATGAAAGGTATAATTATTACATGTTTTCATATGTTCTATGATAACACATCACTATTCTCTGGTGACAGCAGAAAACTGTCAACCCCTGAACAAGTTGTACATTTCTTGGCCATTCACTAAAACTTTAAGTGACAAATATTTATATCTTGGACAACGCTGTCCTTAATAGTTTGCGATATTTCTAAAAATCTGGCATTTGCTTCTTTTTCCTTCCCTGATTCATAAAGCTTTACTATCTTCTTCAAAGAGAGTCAAAGTGAAGTTTATAACTTATCTCAACTAACATCCCAAAATACCAGCATGATAATAGCAATAATTCCACGTAATAAAAATTTCATTATTTAACTAGCTCTCCATTCTTTACGAGAAATCCAAAACAGTGGCTATGAAAGAAAGAATGGATGTAATTAAATTGACTGAAAATCAGACAAAAGCAGAAAATGTTACGGAGTACTACAACCTTACAGAAACAAAACAATAACTATTCATTTTCCATCAGTATAGAACCTCAAATTTTTTGGTTTTCTCAAACCGATGATCGAAGGATATTACAAAATCATGAAAAAAAAACCCATTCTAAAATAATTTCTCTGATAAACTATATTCTAAAGATCAACTTTTTGCTAAATTAAATGTTTGCTATTTCAAAGGCCTTTGCATATTGTTTTGTTTTTCCTCCCTAATTTAAAACTCAAATTCAAATGTAAAAGTATCTCAAAAAATCAAACAATATAAACAAAAGAGTAATACATGGAAAATTCATGAAGGAAAAAAAAAAACAAGAACAGATTGTACGACGAGTTTGGAAGTAGACAGAACGTGGCAGTTGAATGTCTATATTGTTGGAAAGATATCAAGTTGATGGATCATTATCCTGTTATGGTTGCCATGAACACAATGTCATGTAATGTCAACAGCCCATCAATTTAGTTGAAGCACTCATAGGAACACTGGTAGAAACCGGTCCTCCACAATTTCCGGAACTACTTGAAACAGCACTCAGCTACAACCCTACTCTTTTAAACCCATAGCAACACCCCAATGTAGCAATCCAAATTCATTGTAGATACAAATGTAGTCCTCTGTCAGCTAAATATTCTATCTAGGACAGTTTAATCACCCAGTAACCCCCCACCTTAACCAGATTGTTTCATTTTTGTGGGACAGTTTGATAATAACAGGGGTTTAACAGATGAAAAGTAAATCCAATCTTTACCTGAATATCTGATGTGTTACGGTCTCCGAGTACAGCCTGAATATTTCATATATTTTGAGCATTTTTTATGTTTGCTGTGTAAGCCTTTTCTTTAAACCCGAAATACATATTGAAATAAATTATCAGCCAAAAAATTATGATTATAAAATATTGATGACCAGAAAATTTGAGCAAGAAGGCCAGTACTAAAGTTTAAGTAGAATTAGTTCACCATAAACTGACTATATCAAATTGTTACAACACAAAATATGACAGCAGGCAGAAATATGACCTTTTTTCTCCAAGCTGGTAACTTAAATTCTTTTTTTCTGCTCCAAATGTTTTAAATTTTTGCCATCTTCTTCTTTTTAAATACTTCTTTGGTTACATGATGCATGATAGACTAACCTTTTCTAATACATGAGATGAACCAGCGTGAAGACTCAAAGTAGTTACTTGCCTTGACAGTATATTCAGGACAAGCTTTCAAATTGTTTATTTATTCATGTATATTCTATATATGTATATGTCGTGCAGAATGTTATATCAGGGAACTGCTACTTGGGAACTAACTTTGAATGAAGTTCTATGCATTTTTTCCAACTACCAAGTGATAACAATTGCCTACACTGATCAACATCGGTTGAAGCACACACGGTGAAGATGAATTTGCAAAAGGTTTCATGATATTTAACTGTGAACCCATATAAAACCCACTTGCACAATACGAGAGCCAACAGAGTTTCCTACATAGAGATATCGTGTGTACAAAGATTTCACCCCTCATGACCTTAAATGAACTCTGACCTACACCAAAACACACACCAACTTGACTGCATAGGTGACATGTCTGCCTACGGTTAGTAACCAATAATGTGTGCTTTGCTATTATATTTAAATAAAATTGCTGATTCTGAAGGCATATGCTCCTCTAAAAAATTCCTTTTGGATCCCCCCCTTAATAATGATTTTTAATGAACTAATCTTAAATGTTAAGTTCTTTATATCTCTTATAATGAGTATTTCTTTCTCTTTTTTCAGCTGCTGAATAAACCCACTGTTTTTACTTTCTTATCATCTCTGGATGAGACAAACTTACTTGCAGATCAATGATATTAAAGGTAAAGGGAAACGAACCAAGGATTTACTTTAAAGGTTTAAGCTACACTGCTTAAGTTTTAAGAAATCTTTTTTGAGTTTTGTCCACAATTTTACTAGACCTACAGAGGAAATAAATAAAGATTATACCTGCTGATCAAACGAAGACACCCTCCTAGATTATTTCGCCAAATGAAGCATTAACACTAGACAAAGAAAACTTATCTCAATTTTGACCCTCAATATTTAACCTCATATATTTTTTTCATGTTAAACAGGAATAACTTTGTGGTTCAAACATTGTGTAGCAGTATTGAAGGCTGTGAGGTATGTCTCTCATAAAATACTATGGTTTTATGTGTATAAACAAACTGCTATACATCTTTGCGTAATTTGACTATTTCCTGTTTAATAGAATTTTGTGATGTGATAACATATAAATTAATTCCCTGTATTAGTGAATCACAAGTAAATGGCAAATTGCAAAAATTAAAACACTGTGACCTTTATTAATAAAATTGGAATGGAGACAAATTAATGCTGATGTCGTACATTTTTTATGAGGTTTTAGCATCGCATAATAGGAAAGAATTGATTAAACCCGACACAAAGTTACCTCATGAAAGGCTTGATCATGTGACCGATGGCTAGACAATGGTTCCATTAAAGTTCTTATCTTTTTCCCTAAATATCTTAACTCAAAACAGAACAATCTACTGTGTTTTGATACATAAATTTGGTCAAAAAGCATGGTTAAAAATAAACAAAATGAAAATAAAATGTATTATGGTTGGATAAAAATTAAAAATAAAAAAAGCTAAAAAAAACGTTTTTTCTCGATACCTATGTACGGGACAAACCCTGCATCTACTTTGCACCTAACTTGGAAGAAACTTGTAAAAGATGTTGACAGATTATTTCATTAATTAGCAGCTTCTTCCAAGGCACGGGGCCTCTCTTACCAGAGACGGATGAAAGACTATTTAACTGGAGCAGCATTTACCCTTGTCGTCCCCCTTTGAGCCTTCTGCTGGTTTCAGAGCTGGTGGAGGAAGAAGAGGCAGAGATGTGGTGATGAATGTGAGATGAGAAACGGAGGTAATGTGACTAAAGATGATACAAACCCAACAATCATCGTTGGTCTGTACGATACATATAAACTCTGATGAACAGATTCCCAAAACACAGCTACTAAAAACTCTATATTCCATTTGGGAGGTATCACAAATTCAATGTTTGTTCACACACAAGACTGAAGACTTGAATAAGTCTACATACGACATCATTTCAGTGACATACACTTGAAGTTTTAATGGCTTTCTTTCATTTATTAATTGTGTTCTTTTTTTCATTTTTCTGGTAATAATGATGGGTATTACAAATTATGCCCAATCATATATATGCTTAACAAGAACTATTACTGGCCACTGGTTTCAGTGTCAATGATAATTTTACTTCCACCGTGTAAAATTGACGAGGTCTCACCTCTTCCTGGCAAAATGAAATCACAGACTGATGAAATGGCAGACCATGACATAACTTTTGAACAATGATATCTCCCAATTGGAACAATATTTTCCTTAGACATTTTCAGGGAGATGTAGAGCTTGAACATCACTATTGTTTAAAAAAACTAATCATGGTGGTTTGGCTTATTTTTATTCTTTTAATCGACAGACAAACTTAATAATAGCAGCAACATGAGTCTCACAAAATTCTTCGCAGAGCATCTAAACTGAGCGACATGGCCAGGTTTACTTTTGCTTCTGATCCAAACTTAGGTAGGTAGTTTGAAACCTGCGACTGTTGAGCTGAACCTTTCACAATTATTAAGGTATTATATACCACTGGTAAAGACCGAAAAAGTCAAATCTGTTATCTCAATCCAAAATCATGACAAGAACAATGAAATTAGACAGGAACTTCAATGGTTTGCTATTCGAACCATAAAAACGAACTTTTGTAAGAAACCATCTGAAATATATGAGATCGTACGAAAACAATGAAACCATAAGATTGGGAAGACAAAAACATTTTAGGTTGTGGACTAGATGGTGAATGTTTTACTTATTAGGAGACGTTTTTTGCTATTTCTAGCGGTATCTAATTATGTCTGAATATTACAATATTTCTGAATATACAGAGTTTTAGCTCAGTGGTTAACGCCGGTGCCTTCCAATCATAAGGTCCCCAGTTCGAGTCACTCCAAGATTAATGTATGTCGTCCAGTTATAGAGTTGTTGAAAATTGACAATTCATATTCATGGACAATAAATATGAATCTAAGTGACTGACTTCAGTCAGCTTGCGGCTTTGATAAGCCAATGAGGCTTCTTCGCGAGTTCCTGCTTGCAGAATGATCTAAAATACATACAGTACATACATACATGACTTGGTCAGAGTTAAGGAACAACCCAAACCCTAAATGAAGCTTTACAAATGACTCACAGATCAGACTGCTGTCTGCGGCTATGACTTTCTTCATGGCTTTACTGTCAGTCTCATCCTGTACTGACTTTTTCATGATATCGTTGAAGGCCATGGAAGTAACACGGTAGAAAAACTGCTCCACATTCTCATCTGCGAAGAGGACACAAAATAGGACAACTTTACTCGGTTGGACGTTATGGTGACATCATCACCATGATATATTATTTACAGCAGGTATTGACCAAAGGAAGAGGTCACCAAAGGTCATAATCATCTTGCTTTCCTCACCAGGCTTCATTTTGACTGAACACAGAAAACCGACAACAATACGGTCATAGCAATTGAACGCTTATTACTTATACTTTGCATAGCAGTTTTAAGGGTATATATGTATATTTTGCTCCCCAATCATGACAAAATGAGAATAAACCAAATATAAAATAAAACAAAATAACTGCAATGTGTCATGTGAAGAGGGTTTTTATTGTATATATTGTAATGTGTGTCCCGTGTTAAGCGTTGTCCTGTGTTAAGCCTCTATTATGCTAATGCAGTAACATATTCACGTTAAACTTATACAGTGATGTCATTTATTCTATTGTTGACTGTATTCAACTTCGTAAGTATTGTAATTAGTAAATTAAATGGCTCAACCTCTCTTCTCAAAGTGGCTTTACTTCTGTGGCTCTCTCTTTCTTTCTATATTTCCTGCCCTGACACCTATTTGGATTTTACTGGAAAAATGCTTCATTCAAACCACACCATGCTCTGCGGTCTGTAGTTGCGGTCTGCGGTCGGTGTCTTCCTCTTGTTAACCATCTTATTAGCGTATGAGTAGCAAATTGGCTCATTGGAAAAGTATTTCATTATGCAATGCCAGATAAATTTTACCTTGCTTTAAAACTTGTTAGTAACCAAATGCCCTTCATGCCTTACTTCATGGACAAAAGAAATGTTTAATGCCAAAACAAAACCACTTTCTCCACCTCCTCACACCCCCCCTCCCCAATCTTACCACCCATTTTGCTATCAATATTGGCATCACATTTTTTATCCCTATCTACAAGGAGGATGTTTTCTTGAACGTTATTCAAATACTTAATTGTGATGCAAATGACATTGATTAGGAGCAGTGGTAACCTTAGTCAGTGCAATACCGACCGAGTCAAGTTTATTTCGCTAATAATAATATCATGCCCCGGTTATATTTAGTGATTATCTAGGCTTCCCCAAGGGTCTGGAAGCCAAAAGAAGTTTATTTCAAACCCTATCATTATGATGATCATGAATAAATATTGGCTTATATCAAGCCTTCTCTTTTCAATGAGGTTTCAGAAAATAATTGGTCAGGTGTGTGTTGCACCCATTCATGCTCCCAGGGGCCACTTTCAGGTCCTCATCAGACTGACAATGAGTGTACTGTACCTCTACATAGAGTCACTTTTCTGTATTACTTCCCTCTTAATATACAATCATTGGTCTTATATTGGGTGTAAATAAATTGTATGTCTTACTTGTTAAGGATGACAGTGCCCAGAATTCGGCTCCTAATTTGTTGGCAAGTTTGATGGCTTTTCCCTCCACTTCCTTAAACTGGGCGACTTCCTGAAAGCAAAATCAAAACATTGGCATATTCACTCTCTGACTTTTTGTGACTAGTATATTAAACACTAGGTCATTACATTGGAATTGGCCAGAAATGGTCATTCTCTAAAGATGTGCAGAAATATCTCTGAAGCTACAATATCAGAGTGTAATAGTCATGGTTAGTTACAAGCCTTGTCATTTTATAGGCATCATCGTACCGCTTTAAAGAAGACTCCTTTATTTCATTTTTGAAACCAAATATCATATTTACTGTGATCAAATTCAAATATGCAGCAAATTCATTCTCATTAATAATTATAAATACAAATATTTAATCTGCATACTGTATATTTGCTATTGTTGATAGGCATTCATAGTTGACCCAGCTCTGTACCATTGGCTTTCAATTATGTGAAATTCACAGCCAATTTGTTATAGCCTGGTAAAGTCAACATTTCATTCAACCCAAATACCAAAAGAAATTAAGGAAAATAAATATTCTTAAGCAAAATCCAAACAATTTAATGGAAAATTTGGAAGTTCTATAATAGATATATTATAAAACCAATTAAAAATATTTATGTAAGTATAAAGAACCAATAAGCCCAACAATAGATCTTATCCAAACTGTGAGAGGAGTAACCTTTCAAACCTATCGAGATGTCCACGCAGATACTTGTCTCTATTCCTAACTGTCTTCATACTACTCCACATATTCACACAATTCTATCCTTGTCCATTCTATGTACATGTTGGTGTTTGCAATAATTTATTTTCTAAATTTGACGATGGCATACACTCTTCCCAAAAGTCATCTCTTGAATGGCACCAGTTATTGTCTATCAACTCCAGTAAATACCATCAAAACAGGTTCAAAATGACACACTTGAGTTAATTTCAGTTATTTACAGACAATTATTAAACTTACACAGATGTCCTTCTTAGTTCCGACTAAAAACAAGAAAGCTGCCTCCTTCATTTCTTTGACTGCCTCGGCGTGCCACGTCTCTGCGTGTTCCAGGGTGAATTTGTCCGTTAGATCGAAGACGATGATTACGACTGAAAGAGAGAATGAAACGTCTCATCCTTTCCAAACGAACAAAGCAACCGACAATTTATACATCTCAGGGTTCACCATGCTTTATTAGAATAAAATACTGTAAAGTATCCTCGATAAATACAAGCATATAAAATGAACGTTTTTGTACATCCCTCACCAACCACGTGAATCTTCTTGCTTATTTAACTAGCTGTGCCGTGAAGTAATGTGCAAAATGTAATGTACATACAAACAGTATATACATACATACACACATACATGTTTGTATTACATTCCAACCGAGGACCCCATTGTATTTTCCATTGTTCAAATCCACGTACCCTAACCTTAACAATACCCCATACAATAGAATTCTCCCGAGGACGTGGTGATTCTTTAGAAATCACAACCGAGGACCTGAAATTCTTTTGTTCAAGTCCTCGGTCAGATAGCAAAACAAACGCACGCATACATACACACACACACGTCTGATTTGAATTACACAGAAGTGTTATACGTACACAAGCAGCGTCACAACACTTATTTACACAGCTACTGTCAAGGAACAGAAATGGTTGACTTTTATCTGAGATGACAAGCTTTCAACTCAATTTGCACATGAGAGTTATTTTCGGGGCAAATTTCCATTCTGAATTTGGTGACCCAAGGTAAAATTTTCATGACTGTGTTACATAAAATATGCTATATAAGACAATCTTTTTGAACCAGTTTACCTCCTGTCGAATCTTAAAACCGTGGATATCGTTCTCATGTAATGTCTCCCTGCATCCAAAATTCATGAGCGCAATACAAATTCTTTGTTGCATCTGTGTCACAATATATATGTTCACATCTTAGACTGGGCCTACAATACTTTTACAGTAGACATGTAGATAACCTAGCTTGCTTGACTAACAAACAAAACCTATGGGTGGAGGTTGTTATTGTCATGGAGAATTTTTCAGTACCAGCTGATTGCACCATTTTTGAGTAAGCCGCAGAACCTCGCCATGTTCGTATCCACCAGCTACAGTTGTGAATACAAAGTATGTAAATATAATTTGAGCAATGAATGCCAGCATCCACTTCAACAACATTAGACCATTTTACTCACCATGAGCTCCCCTATAGTACGCTGCTGCAATACACTTGAATCTTTCCTGTCCGGCTGTATCCCAACTGTGATGGAAGACAACATCAGGAGAGGGTAAAACAATTTAAATAAAATCAAAAGAAGAAGGTGCATTATAATCAAATCATCCATTACATCTTTGGTAATTATTTGTTTTCCTTTGAAGTTTGGAAATCCTCTCTTGGTGCTTTGTACGGCAATATAACAAACTAGAAAAGGTACACAATCATAAGTTATGTGAGGTACTGTATTTCTATAGATGAGACATCTACAGTACACAATCATAAAGTTTTGTAAACAATCTTTGTTTTCCATCCAGGAAAATTTGTGGCCCAAAAATATGTACTTGCTGTTAAAGTTTACAATCACTGAGGGAAGACAGAGTCTAAATAAAAACCCATGTCATTACTAACTGATATCCTGCATGTATCAACATGAGACTTACATTTGTAAGTTGAACGGAGTGCCGAGGACCTCAAATCTTTCCACTTCAAAGTCGACTCCTATAGTAGCCTTGTAGTCCTTGTCAAATACTTCATTGCAAAACCTGTTCACCAGGCAAGTCTTGCCAACGGAAACATCTCCGACAACGATGCATTTTGACATTTGTAAGCTGAGAAGAAATATGAAAGCGTACTGTAGTTGATGATGGTGATGGATGGGATACATTGCAATGTATTGGTACGTAGGATATAGATTACAGAATGAATTATTATGTACAGTTTATTGTCTACTTTCTGAGTTGGTTGCCAATTTCAGCCATTTCACCACATCTACTGAGTATTGTACCCAAGAAAAAGTTTGTACAGTATTCAATGAAACTATTTACCACAGTACTGTTGACACCCTTTAAGATTCTCCTCAAATAAATATGAGTTAGAGATTAAGTATGGATTCAATTCCGAAGATAATGTCACCTAGATAGATTTAACTGAGACAAGTTTTATGTTGGTATTAATCTGCAAAGGTCTGCACACAAACATCTCACCAGAAAGTTTCAATATATATTTGATGTTTTTCTGTATTGGAAATTGAAACTTGATTATCTACAGTGTACTGATGAACTATTATGGGAAATAATCGATCCAAGATATGTAAATAGAATTTATGTAAATATTTGCATTATTTAGAATAATCTTAATTGAGAAATCAAGCTTCTTGTGGTCAAATAACATCAACAACACACCAGCCTGTACAACATTGCAGACACCTACTTTGCTATTGTACTGACACTCAAGGAAATTGAAAGAGCATTTTATACAGTCCTGAACAAATGAGGAACAAGGTACAGTATAGGGTACTGTAACATTATATGAAAGTGTTGAAGGTCTAGGAACTTAATATTCCTCACTGTAAAAGATTAAACAACATTTGGACACAATTTAAATAAACAAAATACAAAAGCTCAATAAAATTAAACTGAGGCATGTGACTCATGTAAGGATGACCTCAGGCAGTAAATAGTTCTGATTTACATAAACAGACTTACAGACCATTAAAATAACTAATATTGTACAAAATACTATCAGTAGGGATTACATTTCATTCCCACTAACTTAGATCAGAACTAAAAAAAATCACACAAGAAACAACAGAGGCTCATCAAACAAAGTTAATGATTTATACAGTTTCAGGATTCTAAGGGGAAAAGGTACTGAAATTCACCTCTAAATGCCCCCCCCCCCCTTTTGCTTAAACATAAGCTACAAAACACAATGAGGTAGGAAGCAATTGTTTGCTTCAATTTGCTTACTTAGTAACCCTAAATAGCCAAAAAGCCATTGTTCACTTTGTCCTCAGGGTGCATTGCAGAAATTTAGCATATATTCCAAAAACTACAGATCTAATAATCTGATAAAATACTGATTTTAAGGTGAAATGATCTTGTCAGAATTGGGAGTTATTAAAGCACAGTTTGTACTGACTGATATGTAGATTTACTGAGATTTTATTACAGGTTATACATCTTTTCATTCCTTCAAAGCTTCTTTCCAACAATGAAAATGATGGCAGGAGTAAATTAGATGGTTGCGTATTTAACTACAGATAATTTTGAAAGAAGTTAGGATGCATTTATCCAAAAGTATTATGTACAACTTACCCAATGCTACCAGTTTTATTGGAAGCACACAAATTCCTGACACTTGGATGGAAACTTGTAACCTTATATGGCGATGCATCTTCCCTGTATGGCTGTAACAACAAAATGATATACGATGTTTGTCAGAGCAAAGCATTATAAAACATTAAGCAGGAAATACTTGGTGTTCAAAGTTTGTGTAGCAGTTTTGCAGTCTCAGAATTTTGTCTCTTAAAGAAAGTATTATGTGTCGTTTGTAAAAGATTGCTATACATCTTTGCCTTTGTAAAGCAATTTGTCTTTATTGTATAACATTTTGCGATGCGATACTGGATAAATTATTCCCCGAGTTAGCAAAGTTCTCAGAATGTCATGTACAGTAGTAATCAAGAACTTATCAGGCTTTCCAATGGGATCGTGTCATTTGCTTTTTATGATACAAGGATATTTAGAATCCTCCAACAGTCAAATAGACTTTACAGAATGAAAGCTTAGAGCTCGCTAATGCATCCTTTTGTTTCTCTTTCTTTTGTCAAATAAATTACTTAATTGTTGGAACACTTTGTTACTTATAATGGCAGATGTTCTAATCTCCAGGCAAAATTTGATTTCTTAAGCTTTTTCCAAATTATGATCACAAATGAGCCACAACTGTTCCTGTGTTAAGAACATGGACGAAATTCACTTCTTTTTTCAAGAAATAATTGTATAAAATGCTTACGTCGTCCAGTAATAAAGTAAGCATGACTTCTGCTAACGCTAGTGTAACATGTCATTTTCTTTTATACAGCCTCATCATTGCAGTGGTGATCAAGCTTATTGCCTCTACACCAAAATCAAACTACTGCACCAACCAAAACCTAAAATCATTACTTTGTTTCTAATCCTAAGATTTTTTTTCCGTATTTTCCCAAATCTCACAATTTAGATGGAAAATTGGGAATTTGCCTATATTTGTGAAGGACGGATTGACATGTAAGTTATTATTAAGACCTTTTCAGCAGTAGGTCACTCATACTCTTGACAATAAGAAACATTTAGCCTAGGCCTAGGCTAATCAATTAAATTAAATCAAAGCATCTGATTTTATAATTTCTGAGGCAGTGTTTTGCTTGAGTCACCCATTAAATTCACAATGCTTGTTAATATATTTTCAAGTGTAAGTTAGTCCTATCACCCTGCTGTTGCCCAGTGGCAGTGCGTTTAAGTTACTGTACAATGAACAACTGCCAAGTAATGTCATGCCTAACTTTAGGCCTAACGTTAGGCATATGACTGAAAATCTGCGATGTCCAACGTTACATGGTGTAAGCTAAAGTTAGACCAGTAACGACTTACATCAGGAAAAATTGAAATACTTCTGTCTCCAACACGTTTTCCAGAACTCATGGTTTAGGTAATGCAAATTTCCTCGACCAAGACAAATCGGCTTCGTATGTTCCCCTTGAATATCAATGCATCTACAGCACAAAACAAGTATGACTTCGCATGAATACAGTAATGTCAATTTCACAATATATACAATGTGCAGTGTAAATATTTCACAGCAGGGAAGTTTGTGTACATTCCCTTGATACTGTAAATAGTGCAGAACTTGCTAAATTAGATAGCTTAAGATGATAATTTGAGCTATTACTATAGTTGATCCACATATCGTATACTCTAAATTTGTTGATAACAAAAAATGTATTTTTTGGAGAATTTGTCGCCAAACTTTACGACGCTGCAAAATCAAAGACACGGTTCACTTGGTATGGTTGTAAAATTTCAGACAGATAAACGAAGAATAAATAGGTGTCATCGCCATTTTGTCAGAAAATCACACCAACAAAATGTGACAAATGTCAATAGTTATTTGAGAGCGCAATAAAAAAGTCAATAATCGCAAATAAGTAAAAAGTGGTAAAAAGCTGAAAAGGGCGCCAGCAGTCCATTTGAGTCCGTCAGGGGGGGGGGCATCCGCCCCCTCTGACTGTATGGACGCTCCGCCACTGCTCGGAACACATTATCTCAAATACCACCTAAATAATTCAGGTGGTGGTGATATTGAAGTATCGTGCAGCGGGTTAGCAAATCGCGAGGGCTTGCAAATGGAATTGGATCATTGTGACAATTGGATACAGAACTATATACGGCATTTTCGCTAAGATCATAATAGTATCTGTTCCTTTCGAGGGGAATGGTGATACACACCCGACGATGATCACACAGTCACAGTCCCGATGCAAGGGGACTGGGGCTGAGAGCGGATCAGTCGTTTGGTAGTTTGGTTTCGTGCCCAGGTTCTTTCCTGGGCGATTTTTCCTTAATAAAGTATATACGTACTGTGCTTGGTGACCACTCAGTATCGTGGGGGTCGGGGTCGACATCCTCAACGCAAATATTACAAATTTGTAACTGTGTATACACGCATCAATTAAGTCAGAGTAATTGATGGGTGGGAACTAAATTATTCGGTGCTATGGTTTTGCCATATATAGGCCTACGGGCGAACCTGCGAGAGTTATGTTCATACATACTACAATGGTATATATTCGTCATTCAAAAAAACGTACGTATTTCTAAAAATGTATTCGTGCTTCCAAGTTCCAATAATGTTCTTGGATAAGAGTACTGAATTCCCAGTGTTAAGTTGTAAAGTCGTGTGAAGAGGGCCTTGACCCTGAACAAGACTGTAAACCTAAAAAATAAAAAATAAATAAAAAAAATAACATGATAATATATTGTCTGTGAGACATTTACTATATGTTAAGCATTTATCGAAATGATTTTAACCAGAATGTTTCAAGTAAACATCATGAGGTGTTCAAGTACTATCGGGTACTTGGCTATTAAATGTACTGTTAAATTCATTTTGGATATTTTATTATTTGGAAGTCCATTTTAGATGGGTAAACCCCACATTTCTGCTGGCTACTAAGCCCACCTTATCTTAACTGGACAGGGCTTGAACCTCTGACATTCCAGATGCTGGGTTTCTTGCTTTTACCGCTGCCTTTTATCCTCTTGCATGGCCAACACAAAGTTGGAAATAACAAACACAGATTCATAGTATTTGCTTAACTTCGCCAGCTCCCAACAAGTGAATTATTGAATGAATGGCAGGGGTACATGTTCGCAACAAATTACGCATTAATCATTATATACAACAGAAGGTGCATGAGTGTAATGTTTGGTTGTTTCTGAGTGCCCATTCGGCGTTCGTAAAAAGCGAGTTACAACATGGCGTTTTCCATAACCAGTTTACTGAGTCCTTGATTCTCTTTTATTTACAATGTATGTATGTATCTTAGATCCTCCTGCAAGCAGGAACTCGCGAAGAAGCCTCATTGGCTTATCAAAGCCGCAAGCTGACCGAAGTCAGTCTCTTACATTCATATTTAACGCCCATGATTATGAATTGTCAATTGTCAACAACTCTGTAACTGGACGACATACATTAATCTTGGAGTGACTCGAACCGGGGACCTTAATTATGATTGAAAGGCACCGGCGTTAACCACTGAGATAACACTCCTATTATATTATCGACTATATAATATCGACTAATATTATCGACTTTATAACAGTGAGTAAAACCTGTGATTGGAGATGCTCCGAAAGACAGTTTGCGGGAAAGAGTGCATGGTAGCTGCTACAAAGACGGCTCCTGTCAATAAACGACATTATATGCAGATGACAGGTCTATTTATATACATTATGAAATACAATTTGCTAGGAATTACAGACCTTGTGGTCCTTTTGACTAGTTGCGAATGATAACATCACTTTGGACCACTGAGTCAGATGTATAAGGTCTTGGCAAGATGTTCGTTCATGCAAATGAGTTGTTACCAATTAAAGTCTCAATGTGTGTTTGCCAAATTTAAACTTCGACCTTTCCAGGCTTACTTCCCTAAAAGCTCAGTGAAAATAACACCGTTCTATGCAATTTTCATATTAATATTCATTAGTTTTATTAAGTTATCTTTCGTGAAACATTTTGAGCTGAATAAAATTCCGTAGTCCGTAGATTCTACAAACTTCAATCAAACTTTGCAAGCCCCGCCCAACAGATCATGCGCCAATCAAATCTCTCTGTTTTGTTTACGACCGTTAGGCCTAGGACTACTTTCACTTACGTCGGCTAGCCTGTGTTCTTCTCTTAAATAGTATCTTTCTTTAAATCTTACCGATGTAGCTTGCAAAATTGTGTATTTCCTTCCATTGCAATGAATAAATAGGTGTTTTCAGACGCTTCCTCCGTGGAATCGGGACAAAAAAAGTGGACTGTACGAGTATATAGGTTACATTTGTGTAATGAACATGTTGATATGCGGGGTCGCAGTGATTTTACGGTAGATCGTTCGCGCCAAAAAGGGCAACAAAAATAAATTTCTTTCTTTCGATTGCGACAGCCTTTCTCAATTAAACCCACCTGGTCATAGTGTTTTTAGAATAAGAAACATTGAATCTGCTTCGGAAGTTTGTTTTCAGAAATTCATCAGCAAACACGTTTTGAGACTTTAAATTGTTTGGTTCAGGATCATTCCATTCAATTGTTTCATATAGTATTATGCAATACAAAATAGAGCCTATTTGCTGCAACAAATGTCTTAACCTGCATACCTAACCGATACATACCTCTTAACCTGCATATCTACCTGCATACTCTTAACAACAGTAAATACTTACCTATCTAATGTCAGTCAGTTTACTATGGGAAACCCTCACGTGACATTTGACAAATAAGCAATTCTATGGCAACTTTTTCCATAGAGTTTGCTGAGAAGCGTCTACAATATTTCACATCCCATGGGAGAAAGAGAGAGAGAGAGTGGGGCGGGGTGGAGGAGGGAACATGAAGACTAGGTCTGGACTATTTTCTGGCATTGAAAATGGATAACATTTCATTACATTTGAGGCGGAGTGAGGGGGGGGGGTAAGAAAGAAATATATAACTATATACAGCAGTGGCGTAGGAAGGTACTTTTGAGTGGGGGGGGGGCCGA
>JAIPMN010042044.1:0-10355 GCA_020650975.1 Apostichopus californicus
ACATGTCCCCCCAATATTTTAAGTTGGGGATATACGGTAGTATCTAATAGTACCTAGTATCCCCCCCCCAATATTTGGTGGCATAATTTTTTTGTGGCTATAAATAGAAAATAATGCGTGAGATTATTTATCCAAATAATAAAAAAAACCTTGAAAAGTGGGGCTGACGGGTATTGTGGGGCGTTACGTAGAATTACCTACAAAAGCAATGATCCACAGGAGATGCGGTGAGGTCGAACATGATGTGTGACTGGTGACAATCTTGAAAAAGGTTATGAATGAAAAAAAACTATTGGGAAAAACTTGGTTCTCAGGCAAAAGTGTACATCTGGTTGGTCATTTTAAAGCCCGAGAAGTGCCATTTCCGGTGATCTGGGGGGCTATCAAAACCAGAAATTTTCTTGTACGCTGCGCGCCAACCAATGGTGGCGCTCCGCTTTGATAGTAATTCGCCTGCACCCAAGCAAATGTCCCCCCCCCCCCAATATTTGACACAAATCGCCGCCCCCTGGTGAATACAGTATATATATTATGGTGGTTTCAGTTGGTTGTGTTCTTTGTAAATATTTTTAATGCGCTGTACTATGGAGTCTACAGGTCAGTAGAACTGTTCACTCACACATTGTAACTAAACAACCCAGAAAGTAGGCATATATCGAAACGTATCAGATATCGTTCCTAGTTCGGCGATGTCGTAAAACTGCCATTTGCCTCTATTCAATATAATCGGCAAAAATATTAGTCAGGATATTGGTTCTATGTTTCATATATTTTTTATTTGCATAATGGAACAGTATTCTCAGTGTTATCATCAAAGGTATCATTTTAATAATCACAGTTTTAATTCAATGCAATTATCGGATAATGACTGGGTATCAGACGTCATGGAGTTCCATGAGCTAATTGCTTCCAATGTAAAATGTTTTTACCGTCATTTGGTATTTTGCCTCATAACATATTATATCTTTGCAAGTCTACAGATGATCTCCTTTCTGTATACCAGATCAATTTTAAGGATAATGCACATGATGTAATGACTATAAAATGTTCATTGGGTCATTGGTTCATTGGTGTCTCTTCTCTTCGCTTATATATTCCAGTTACACAAACTCCGCTAATTTCAATACGTTCAACGTTATTTAATTTATTTTATAATATCGCCAACCGTTTCCTATCAATTTTACTTTGTAGACTTCAAGTTTTCTTCTTTGATCATTGAGTTGGCAGTATTTTCATTATTGTTGTTGTGATACCGCAATCTGAACCGCGAAGATCCTTCCAGAAGATACCGCGGTAATCGTTGGACGAGTAGTCACCGCAGGAATAAAAATTTGTCTCATAGACCGGGTTTTCGTTTGCGCAGCAATAATAAGTATGATAAAACCAACAATAACTACAGCCATTACAATAATAGCATTTGGAATATGAACGACTAGAAGGACAATAATAACAATAACAGACACAGTCAGAGTGCTCGTATCTACCGGTTGCTACGCGGTCGCTGAATGAGTAGCAGTTGCTGGTAGAGCCCGTATTACTATCATCTGGATACCACCAGCCACCTCGGTGTTTTTCTGCGCAGTCGAAGTCACTCGATCCATCATTGTCTTGATCGTGCGTACTAAATCGATGTCCTGAATTTGCTTCCATAGCATTATTACCTGGAAGGAAATTAGCGAGTCATTAGGGAATGTATTTTCTTGTTTAAATATGAAATTTTTATTCATTTATATACTAGATCTTATTAAATTGCCTTTGTTTCGTTTGCTGTAATTGGTTGTCAGTGCGTATGTTGCTGTGTTAGTTAATGTATAAGCTTACGTAATATTTTGAGCTTTAACTATGTACGAGTTCATGAGCTTTCTTTTGAGAGTTTACCAATTTGCAGATAGTAATTAAAGTTCCAGTTATTACCGGGGAGGTTCCACTTCTGACAATTCGTCTGGGAACCTTTGTTCATATCAACGTTCACTTTTAAAATATATTTCTTTGATCAATATTATAATTTATAGTTTATACTTCAAAGTTGCTACAAATATTATGTAGTGAAGCAATTTCAAGTTACGTGTGAGAGGAGCAGGAATGTTAACAGCTCATTCTTTAAGTCATCACTTTTGGCTAATTTAAAAGTAAAGGTTTGACTTTCTTCAACATACTAGGTTAGGAAAAGTTATGAATTGTCTGATTTTCTCACCGTTTTCATCGTCTCCTCTCGTGAAACGTCTTATCTTTCATCTGACGTTTTTACTTCCATTTGATATTGACAAAATAATGAGTTTTACCTATTATCTGATCATACATTCATAAAGATAAGAACTAAGGCAGGTAATGCTCTTTGGGAAAGAAACACATACACTTCGTCTCGACTGATCTCTCAACATAATGTTCAAATTCTTTCTACTTTGTTGATGTTATTTTTTTTTTGGGTAATACTATTAGCCTCTTAACCAATTCCATGGAAGGACATTGTATGGTCAAATGAACCTTCATTTTCTTCTCTTTTGGAACGTTAAAGTTATATTTAATAAAATTAATTTTATCATTTCTTTTCATTATAAAGTTAGCTGTATTTTGCAGCAGTTCTAAGGTTTCTAGGCTAGTTATGATTCTTTTATGCTTCTAAGGTCGACAAAGTCTGAATGAAAATACGAGAAATTAGACGCAGAGCTATATATGAACTTGGTTGCTATTATATAACATGAATGTTACAATCTATCATTATACATACACGTGCTAAAGTGTAAAGCAAATATACAATGAACTTTGAGTTCGAGACTCTAAGCACGAGGTATAGTATATAGTTCTACATTAGTCTCTACACTTGATTTATAACAATACCTGATTATATGTACGAGTACAAATACTAGAGTATGATTACGACTACAGGTAGTTATGTTAGAATAAGATTACACAATAACTACGAGTCTGCGTAAGTATGATTGACATTTAGCACAATACATACCAGCATTTCCATAGTGGCCACCCAATGACAGTCGGTATCTGTCTCCCTCGTTACTGATTCTAAATGATGAATAACGGCTTTAGTATGTTGATCCTTCCCTGTTTGTCTTTTCTATTAGAAGTTGGTAGGCTTTTTGGTTTGTCAATTTGTATATTTTATCGTTGCCAATCCAATGATCTCCTGTTGGGATTCCAAACCCGTTTTTGTACTCATACCAGTATCGATTAAAGCTGACGGAACTACTTGTACGTCGTTGCAAAATCTACAAAGAGAATCAATTAGTTTTAGATGGCAAGTAAGTTATGTATGTAATGTCTCATTGTACTACAATAAGTAAGAAAAATTGGTTGGTGAAGGTCAATAATCCGATCTGTTTGAAACGATAGGGAGATGGATTATGTTAATTAAATCATTAAAATGATTTACTTCAAATGTTAGTGAACGAATTCCTGTCATATGGGAAAACACAAGTTTAACATGGTTAAGCTCTTACTTGTCAATGGCCCAAACCTACTGTCCATCCCCCACTAGACATTTTACAAAAAACTTCAAACCCGGAGCTTCCAGCGGTATAAATGGTATATTTTCCGTTATTTCTTCTACCCGCTGTGTAAAGATCAGAACAATCTCTCGGTCCACTGCGGGTACATGTAAGACCATCGCCTTCAAACCATTCGTTACAGTAACATCTACGGACATCATTCCGATCCTCGCAGGTTGCGTCTGCACTGCAACTGTAACTCTCACTTGTAAGTACGTTACTGTTGCAAGTTATCCGTAAGGAACAGTCAGAATTAATGTAAGATTCACCTTCCTGGAAATGATAAACGTTGAACGACATATTCCAGTGAAAGTAAATTCAATATCTTTTTTTGTGCAACGCTTGGTAACGCTCTTTGAGTAAAACTGAATTTCTACTACTAAATGGTCGTGAGCGTTTTAAATATATTAGGTAAAAGTTCATCATTCTGGGTGTAATTGCTTTGGATGCCTTGTATTTTGCTAGGTCTCAATAAGAAGACTTTTGCAAGAACAGTTAAAACCGAAAATCAATATTATCAATAATCATGAGAATTAATAACAGATAAATAAAAAGTAAGGTCCATCAATTGAAATCCAAGATTTTATGTTATAGTGTAGTTTTCATGTCTACGGCATCAAATAAACTTACTGCTAATAAGACGCTTTCCCCTTGGACGTAACAGCCACATTGCTCTTGAGGTATGCAGCTGTCTCCACGAACCATGTGGTTTTCTGGACAAAGACACCTCTCTGGTTCCGCTGGGTCCGGTATGACACAATCATTTGGATTCTCACAAGTTCTTTGACATGTATTGTTATAATTATCCTTTTTGGATGAGCACCAGGTGAAGTTTAAATCTGGGAAATTGAAATCACAACAAATTAATCATAGCTTAAAGTGTTAGCTCACTGTTATGACATTACGTTATTAGCGAATCGTGTTACCATCGTAATGCTCTGGGCCGCTCGGAACCTTTACTGATTTTTAACATAGGATTAAATGTGAGCCGGTTTTTGTATTGTTAAGGCTCATTCAACTTAAACTCATTTATGTCACACATACAAAATAATATTACATTTTCAAGTATTCGACTATTGGAAGCAATCAATCGTTGTGTTTGATAATCATTTCCTCCATTGAAACTTTTCTTAAAGCATTCTTCATATTCCGTTTTGAGTACAAAGATATAAAGAACATATTTTTTTTATAAAAAGTCTAACCTGTTATTCCATCGACAGCACCAAGACTTGTTATAGAATAATTCCCCCATTCATCGGCAACGCGAAAGTTGTCGTATGTCAAGGAATATGACTGGCCTGCATAATTCTCTAGCTCGATGCGCAGCTGGTACCTCTTTTGGTTTATTAAGTGAGCTAACTTTTCGTTACCTATCAGAAATTCACTGCCTAAGAAACCAATTCCGTTTTTGCATTCATCCCAGGATCGATTAAAACCGATGGATCCATCAAAACGTCGTTGTATGACCTGAAAATTTAAAAACAACATAGGTAGACAACTAACGGATAAATTTCATTATCTCATGATCTTAACCTTATATCCAAAATTTGCGGCTCATCTCAATAAATACGAATAGGATAGAACACATTTGTGATGTTATATCTTATCCTAATATATATCTAGATCACTTGCCTTGGTGTGCAGAGAAAAAAATAGGTTTTATAATCGTATTAAAATTCAATGTAATTACTCTTGGTAGTTTTGTTTCCGATGTTAGGCTTCAAATATTCATACATCGTACAAGGTATATCATACGACACACTGTAAAACTAAAATGGACTGAAAATTCCAATGTGTCCTACAAAAAGTGTCTTGGAGAGTAACGTCTGTGATTGTAAGTGTTTACGTCACGAAATATACTACTTACTGTCCAACCTCCAGATGTAGTGTTGTGATCACAATATGTCTGAAATGGTTCCGGATACTGGTCAGGTTTAATCAGGTATACGCCGGATTCGCCGCTGGTAGAAGAGCATTGGTTAAGTACTTCATGACAATCCCTTGGATACTCCGGAGTTTGGAAGAGAAAATACTGCAAGTCTAGCACCACGATAATGTTAAGAAGAAGATGAGAACAAATCGTAAAACTGTTGCAGGTACACTTCCATATGTAAATAATTATTTCAAGAGAAATATGATATATGGCTACATCGCAATAGCTTTGTTTAAACTACACAGTAAACATGTCTTGGTAGTTACTATGAACTATCAGAAAATGTATTCAAACATTTTAGGCTAATATTCATGGAGGCTAATATAAGCAAGTATATTTTATTTGAAATGAAAATCTGACGCAAATAACTACCGTGAATCTGTGGCGACATGGTCACACAAGCAAACATTAGTAATAGCGTTCCTCGACATGAGGGTATGCTTTGGACCTATTTTCAGCTTACAACAATCTAACGTTCATCAGCACTGACATGAGACTTGAAAGTGCTAATTTATTGAACAAGCCTACAGAATATGCAAAGTCTAAACAAAGTGCGTGTTTGTCCCTTCTGTTACTGCTACTTGCCATTTAGCCTCTGAAGAAGATCCTGCTAGGATCGAAACGTCAGGCCAACTTACTTTGCACACATTACTAACAAATATGAATAAATATAATCGGAACTATTTTTATTGCTTGAAAACAAATATTGAAGACTGACTTGTATTTCTTTAAGTTTTATTATCGCTGGGTATCTTCAATTTACCCCAATCAGCGCTAAAACTACTTCAATACACAGTGCAAGGAAATTATTGAGAATTGTAAATTTTGATTTATCTTACAAATTGAAATAGGAGAAAGTACCACATATGAAGTACATCTAGATGGTTCCTTTCTATATTAAACTTTTTCCGAATTATGATTTAGATAACAAATTTATGTTGATTGGTTAGTTTTCGGTAGTTTATACTAACCGTTACCCTTACAGAACAAAAACTTACTTGAATCGTTGACTCTTGTGCTTGACGTTATCTGATGTAACAAAAAATGAAAGGAAATGTACGATTAATCAAAGTACATTATGAAGAAACAATATCGAGTTAAGAAGGTTGTACGAAGGTCAATGTATCACAAAAACAGGACATACGCCTATCTATTACACCTTCATTTTAACAGATGATATAATTTTAAGTTTAAATATACAAAACAGAATTGTATAGCCTATTAAAATGAAATCTGATTTTGCTTTTGATTCATATAAATGAACTATTTCCAACTTGTCAATCATTATAGAAAAAGATGATAAGAACGGAAAGAAAATTTCACATTCCAAAATCTAAGCAGTAATAAAATGTTTCGCAATCTTAATATTTCTTTAACATTGATTTTGCTGCTTATAAGCATAGCTAAGATTAACGCAGGTTTTATTGAATAGCTTTAATTGTTTGAAAATATGATTATATGCCTGTTTGCATGTCTTCTAATACTTCTCATTTATCATTACTATACATAAAACAATCATAAGTCACCATACACTAACTTAATTAAACGATCATAACTACGATAAGCAGATGAAAGAAATAATCTCCTGTTCATTATGCTAATCGAAATGTAAATGACATATTATCTGAGAAAGCGAGAAAAAAAACCTACAATATATTATTGAAAGAAAATTAAAAGTACAAACATCAGCATTATCTATTGATTAAAAACAAAATGAAACCTTACCCACGTCCTTAAAAAAAAAACACATTTATCCGACTGTCGTTTTTTTGCATGATATATATATTTTGTTGCAGTACTGAATGTTGTTAATTGCATATGTGTTGTGAAATATTAAAAAAAAAAATAGTTGATATCATTAGGCTTTATCAATATAAAAAACCTTGAAGACCGCCAAGGTTGTTTGGCACACTCCCAGGTTGCATATTATTGACCAAAACGGTAATTTTCACCTTTTTACTTGTTCGCATACTAAGAACATCTCTTAAAAACGGTGATTTTAAGATTTGTGACGTTTTGCAATGTGTTCGTGTCCCTCATACGCTTCCGTAACCTATTACCAAAAATGAAAAGGTCTCTATTATACAGAAACGATGCAATTCAAGAATTCAACGTTTCCTGTTTGGAAATTTAAGTAAATAAAATGAAATAATTGCAGAAATCTCCAACTATTTACAAACGTATTCTAGTTACAATATTCATCAAATTGTAGTCTATTTTTACAATGAGACACTTTATTCTGAGCTTCTTGAAAAGAAATGAAGAAAATTCATGATCCACAAAACTTTGATCTCCTAGTGGTGTTCGTATAGTAGGCTAAGTGCAATGTATCTATAGCGGGAAACTGGATATATTATGCTAATGAGGTACTTATACACTGGGACAACGGGCAATTTACCCTCAAAAGCTTGAAAATAGCCAAGTTTTGAAAATATGTCCCAAAAAAGAGCAACCAACCAAAATTGGAAATTCATCCGTTGTGAAGAAGAGTATTGTTTGTTTCGATACGTACAAGCCATTTGATTGACTTGGACAAGCATCACAACACAATTGATCTTTTTTTGTCTTCAACAACACAAAACACGTATACGTTTTACGCCCCAGCTACTGACGCTAATTGTAAAATTCGTTCGCCTGAAAGCTTCAACTGCTACAACAACTTTTCGCGACAACAACCTTTTTGCTCGTAGAAAATATGTCGATATTTTTAGAAATATTGTACTCAGAACGTATGCAATAACTGAGGCTTTCAATGTACACCCATTATGCAGAGTTATCTGTAACCTACAAAAACATTGTTTAAGTAATATTTTATTTTTATAAATAAAAAAAAAACAAGTTTAAGATCGGAGTAGAAAATATTTGGGCAAAGCCTAACACATGTATGACGATTCACGCTCAATTAAAATAACCTCATGTATAGCAAAAGACAAGTTAGCGTATCCATAACGAAAGCTGTTTTGATTACCCTTTGTCTACATCAGCAAAAACGGATACTCTTTTGGCAACTTAACGTTTACTTTATCTATTTAAGACAGAACACCATTCTTGAAAGCCCCACAACATCCTCGTGAACCCAGCTCCCATGAAAACCCATCCTTGTTCATAACAAAACGTGCATGAATATTTTTACCTATAGTTGGCGTTATTCTCTGAAGTATCCTAAGTCAAGGATAACACATAATATCATAACGACACATATTTTTCTTTTCTTCCCTTTATATAAAAGGAAGTGTCATTTGACGCCTGTACGCAAATATTTGTATGAAAGAAAGTAAGGTACTACGTTGAAGGAGGAAATAATTCAGATATATTGCATGAAATGCACGATCCGTCTTATTCAGTAATTTATCCTATTGAATATAACATATTAGAATTAGTTAGTATTTTATTTATGCATTGGTTCACGACAACTCTTACATGGTTTACATGTGCTGAGATTATCCGATGATTCGTCAATTAAGTATGTTGGGAGAAAGAAGAATATGATATACCAGTCGTGCAAAAATTCTTCTAAAAAAACGATATTTCTCTCAGAGTAGTTATGGAAATATATAAGTGCCTAAGTAAACGATATATGTTAACTTTAAAAGAAATGATAGGTAACTGTTCAACAGACACATCAAATTTAAAATATGCCTCGTATAGTTATATCCATTTTTAAATTTTTTGACAATCAACATCATCTAGATTCCCTCAAAACAACACGATTTTTGAATAAAAGCCGTTATTGTGTACGTGATCATTTGTTGTGTGGTAACATTTTCAATATTTTTTTAAATTATAGACTTTGCGAGCAAGAAACGAGGAAATGATACTAAACAAGTCTGTTTTAAATTCTCCTTTTTCTTGACATTGGTTTGGTACAATTAAAACAAAAATCTTAGCATAAATCTTTTTTTTATGATTGTGGGTTAGTAGACGATCTTCTTGATGCAATATGCAAAATTTCAAAACTAACAACGTTTCACATTGACTTTTTTATTATACTTTTTCTTAATTTCTTTCCACTTTTCATAACATTAAGGTTGTAATTTTCGTACTGTATTTTTATTTTAATGCGGCGTTTCGTTCAAACTTCTTACAAATATGTTGGCTATTAGAATATCTCAATATAGTTGATGATTATTACATTGACATGCGTCAAAATCATCCCTATGATAAACGCACATGACCGAATCGAACACATTTTTAACAGATGCATGTGTAATACGATGCTATGACCGCCAGTAGGAAAACAAGACATTGGAGAACAAACAGTGTTACCTTAACCCGCAAAATCGTAAGGGAAAGGATTGAAATTTAGGTTTTGATACATTTTAAGAAGGAACATTAAGATTGATATTGCTTGGTCATGAAAAGAAAATTTCAAGACAAAATACAGAATTATTAAAATAAACATTTTGTACATAAAACTGTTGGAGACGGGGTTACTTGGCTTACAAATATCGGTTGCCAAATTACCTGTATCAAATATAAGGTGTTTTGGGGATGTTTGGCAAATAATTGTTGATCAATTTAAGATACATTCTGTTTACTCTTTTGTATTTGCATGATGAACTGATCAATATATATATATATATATATATATATATATATATTGGTACGTAGGCCTACGGGGCTGTATTGGAGAGTGCGTTACATTAATGCGTTTACTGTGTTATGTTTTACAGATACCTGCCCAGCGAGCAAATTTCCATGTTGTTGTCAGATATGCAGTATCATACTTAACATATTAACACTTTTGTGGACGAGAATTTGAAAGTGCTTTGAATGCTCTCATGTTGAATGAATCTATCACTGTTTTTGTAGTTTAAATTGATTTTTAAATGTTGCACACATAAACTGTTACAATACTGAAGTTTTCTTAGCTCGTTTTGAAGTATAAAACATTTCAGCTTTACTGCGTAAAGCTGTCA
>JAIPMN010042060.1:0-11737 GCA_020650975.1 Apostichopus californicus
TATGTTTGTGAATATATGTTTGTGTATATAGATAGATCGATGGTTGGATGGATGAATGGACGGACGGATGGATGGATGGGTAGAAAAGTTTTAATCTGTAATTGTCAAAGCTTATGTGTTACATATCTCGTAATGTGTTACATAAATATTGACGTAGAAGGGGTGAGGGGTTGATAATCATGGGCCAGCACCCTTTTTCACTCAAGTCATAACTTACACCACTAAGTCATAATTGATTAAAAACAAAACTGTGTAAGTCTTTATACACCCAGACCATTCCTCTCCTATTTTATCATATAGGTAATGAGAAGTCCCCTTCAAATTCCTCATACAATAACTCAGATAATAAACACAGAGGCCATCATCATTTTTACAATATTTATTCTTTTCTGTCAAAATGGTTTCGTATGCTTGTCAATATCTCTGCAATATTCAAAATGTGATAATAATATTGCTTCTTGTTTACTGCTTAAGTTTACTTCATTTAATCTTTTATTTTTTTTAAGTTAACTCCTCAACCTTCATGATTTCTGCTGGGATGGTGTAATCGCATTTGTCGACATCGAATATCGGAGACGAAAATCCTGGAAGAGAGAGAGAAACAAGAAATAAGAAAAAATGTAGCTCGCTCACAGGCTAGAGACATACCGTATCCCTGACGCACCCCTCTGGCACACCCTCCCCACACCTTAGCCATTGGCTTTTTAACTATTTGAAACCCCAACCTCTTCCACTCCCCAGCCCCCCCCCCCCCCCACCGCACCAATTCTTAATCAAAAGTCCTGATTTGAATATGTATCTTCTATCTGACTATTTTGGTCTTCCGGGTGTTAGGAAAACAAAAGCAAACCTAGTCACAAAGTGTGATGTGGTCGTTTGTATTCTGTTAGTTTGTTAAAAGTTTGGTTTACGAACATGTTACGAACATGTTATCGACAATTAGTACAGGTATGCAAAAAAAGTCTTACAAAACAGAAACAAAAAGTTTATTGGCTTTAATATAAAATTTGATTGGCTGTTTTAAAATTGTAATCGTTTAGCGTAAAACAAGAAGCTTGTGGGCCATAATGACTGTATTTAGAAACGCGAAATGCACTGTTGTTTGGCGATTAGCATATACACAGGCCTATGTTCTGAAGTGGTGACAGTTGGAATTCTTACCCTAGCTCTTCTTGATATCGATGACATCTTGATGATTCTCAGATTGTATTTTCCCCTTGGTTGTCTCTCATCTAATTGATACCTTCCTGTGGTCTCCATCTCAAACTGATCTGGTTGATGTTTATATAGAAGAGTCTCTGGTTCCTCTAATGATTCTCCAGCGATGACCTATCCAGACGTTTGACTTCCAGATTGGATTGGATTGTCGACTCAAGCGATATCCTATGGAATAAACAACTGAATATAATTATTTGTTTTATGTGTTTAAACACCTTTCAGCTGTTTCTGCTCTTTAACCTTTTTAAGTACTTTCAACCCTCCACCCCCTTCCCTCTTTCAACAGATAATGCTCAGTTATTTCGGACGTTAAATACAATTGATTGTACTGCCTGTATTCTTACATTGTGGTTATTCGAGTCCGTTGTTGTTGTTTTTTCTTCACTGAAATGACGGCTTCTCCCTGGCGTTTTTTTTTTATCTGCGTTTTTATCTTCTTTACAAGTTCCTGTATCCTCGACTGATTCTACATATGTTGAACTCGTTCTCTTCATTCCTTTAACAGATCTTCACATTTTCCCCAAGCAAACAGGGTTCTGTTCCCCCAGGTAGTTCTGTGACAAATAGCGGACGCTGTTCAATGTCTCCAGTTGTTTCGGCTTCCTTTAAAGACTTTGCTGCCCTCTTTCTTTCCTGGTGAGTAAAACACATTGTCAAAATAGATCCATTAAATTTCGTTTAAAGGCCCACAGCCAACCGCCTGCTGATACAACCTATAAACATAATTTATCCTAAGTAATATGCCTTGGAATGTTTAATCGACATTTCCCAAATGAACTAAATGTAAGCATAATTACTTTGACAAAATGCTTAATGCAACAATGCAATAAATATATTGAGAAGACCCAATTTAAACTCCTTTCTGATTAGTTTAATATTATGGTAAACCAGGCTCGTTTATGAAGCTTCTCTCTTTCTCTATTTTAAACATAATCTCGTTTATTCAGCACATTTGGAGGCCACCGCAATATCAACGACCCAACATCTCTTATGTACGTGTCTAGATCGGTTGCCTGACATCCACGTGTAATGCATAGTGATACGTTAGGAGATTAAATCTAAGAAATTCACATTTCATTCAGAGATAGACAACCCCTATCTACTATACAATATATTCCTTTCTCACCTTTTGCTTCTTTCTTCTGACCATATGTCTCGATCTCTTTTTATGAATAGCTTCCTCTCTTTGTTCAAGATTCACAGAATGAAGAAGCACTGGAATGGCGTTAATATCCGCTGAAGAGTTTACCTCGGTGTTGTTAACGACCTCTTCGGAAGGAGTTTTAGCCTTCATGGTTGATATATCCACGATGTCGGCTTCAACCCAATCTTTGGCAGTCGCTTCAACCTTGGTGGTGGATTTCAACTCGGATTCGGTATCAACCTCTTCGCTGGTAGTCGTTTCAACCTCGGTTGAAAACTTCAACTCAGTTTCGGTGTCAACCACTTCGTTGGCAGTCGTTTCAACATTGGTGGGGGATTTTAACTCAGTTTCGATGTCAACCTCTTCGTTGGTAGTCGTTTCAACCTGGGTATTGCACTTCATCTCAGTTTCGGTGTCAACCACTTCGTTGGTAGTCGTTTCAACCTCGGTAGCGCACTTCAACTCGGTTTCGGTGTCAACCACTTCGTTGGTTGTCGTTTCAACCTCGGTGGTGGAGTACAACTTGGTTTCGGTATCAACCTCTTCGTTGGTAGACGTTTCAACCTCGGTAGTGCACTTCAACTCGGTTTCGATGTCAACCACTTCGTTGGTAGTCGTTTCAACCTCGGTTGAATCCTTCAACTCGGTTTCGGTGTCAACCACTTCGTTGGTAGTCGTTTCAACCTCGGTAGTGCACTTCAGCTCGGTTTCGGTGTCAACCAATTCGTAGGTAGTCGTTTCAACCTCGGTAGTGCACTTCAACTCGGTTTCGGTGTCAACCAATTCGTAGGTAGTCGTTTCAACCTCGGTAGTGCACTTCAACTCGGTTTCAATGTCTACAGTTGTTTCGGCTTCCTTTAAAAACTTTGCTGCCCTCTTTCTTTCCTGGTGAGTAATACACATTGTCAAAATAAATCCATTAAACTTCGTCTAAAGGCCCACAGCCAACTGCCTACTGATACAACCTATAAACATAAGTTATCCAAAGTAATGTTTCTTGGAATGTTTCATCGATATTTCCTAAAATATACTAAATATCAGCATAATTACTTTGATAATATGCTTGATGCAACATTTAGTAAATATAGTGAGAAGAACCAATTTAAACTCCTTTCTGATTATTATTGTAAACCAGGCTCGTTTAGAAGCTTTCCTCTCTCTATTGTAATCATAATCTCTTTTATTCAGCAAATTTGGAGGCCACTGCAATAACAAAGACCCAACATCTGTATTATCCACGAGTCTATATCGGTTGTCCGACATGCACACACGTAATGCATAGTGATACGTTAGGAGATGAAATCTAAGAATTTCAAACCGAGATAGACAACCCCTGTTTACTATACAAGATATGCCTTCCTCACCTTTTGCCTCTTTCTTCTAGCAAGACGTCTCGATCTCTTTTTATTAGTAGCGTCCTCTCTTTGTTCGCCAAACTGCTTTTCTTTGCTTTGAGTGGCTGCTATTGTCACGTCTGTGTTCTCTTTCTTGCTTTGATTGGCTGTTACGTTGGTATCTTTATATTCAAAGATCTTCAGTGCTTTCTTTATTTCGTCTTCGATCTTATTGCACAATCGTTCTTCCTCACCGACATCTCCGTCAACTTTCTGCAATCAACATGCACAGAAAACAATTTTACACATCAGCTCATTAATAAGAACATACATTTATGTTTCTAGCTAATGCTTACAGTCATTTACGATCAGGATTTTTTCCAAAGAGAATTTAGCCCTCAATTATTTCTGTAACCACGAGGAGTGGGATAGCGGAAATTGAGATTCTGGCCATCATGTCTTGGCTTTAAATGATTTGAAAGCGACTTCTCCCTAGCTCCGCCTATCCCCAGTCCCTCTCCCTCTCTCTACACACACACATAGGATGGGCAACCTCTAGGCTCCCCAAAACGACCAAAATCAATATTTCTGTAAATAAATAAGTCAACTGAAAGACCCAGTATTCCAGATGTTGAAGTATAGCCAATCCTTGAAATGGTATTAACAATACAGTAACATCTGTCCTTAGAACTGAATGATAAATTTGTAATTAAATCTGAATATTTATATGACAAGATTTACAGAATGAAGAAACACCGGAGTGGCTTTAATATCCGCTGAGTAGTTTACCTCGGGATTGTTAACGACCTCTTCGGCAGGAGTTGTAGCTTTCATGGTTGATATAACCAAGATGTCGGCTTCAACCCAATCTTTGGCAGTCGCTTCAACCTTGGTGGTGGATTTCAATTCGGATTCGGTATCAACCTCTTCGTTGGTAGTCGTTGCAACCTCGGTAATGCACTTCAACTCGGTTTCAGTGTCAACCACTTCGTTGGTAGTCGTTTCAACCTCGGAAGTGCACTTCAACTCGGTTTCGGTGTCAACCAATTCGTTGGTAGTCGTTTCAACCTCGGAAGTGCACTTCAACTCGGTTTCGGTGTCAACCACTTCGTTCGTAGTCGTTTCAACCTCGGTAGCGCACTTCAACTCGGTTTCAGTGTCAACCACTTCGTTGGTAGTCGTTTCAACCTCGAAAGTGCAGTTCAACTCGGTTTCGGTGTTAACCACTTCGTTGGTAGTCGTTTCAACATCGGTAGCGCACTTCAACTCGGTTTCGGTGTCAACCACTTCATTGGTAGTCGTTTCAACCTCGGTGGCGGAGTTCAACTCGGTTTCGGTGTCAACCACTTCGTTGGTAGTCGTTTCAACCTCGGTAGCGCACTTCAACTCCGTTTCGGTGTCAACCACTTCGTTGGTAGTCGTTTCAACCTCGGTAGCGCACTTCAACTCGGTTTCGGTGTCAACCACTTCGATGGTAGTCGTTTTAACCTCGGCAGTGCACTTTAACTCGGTTTCGATGTCAACCTCTTCGTTGGTAGTCGTTTCAACCTCGATGGCGGAGTTCAACTCGGTTTCGGTGTCAACCACTCCGTTGGTAGTCGTTTCAACCTTGGTAGCGCACTTCAACTCGGTTTCGGTGTCAACCACTTCGTTGGTAGTCGTTTCAACCTCGGTAGCGCACTTCAACTCGGTTTCGGTGTCAACCACTTCGTTGGTAGTCGTTTCAACCTCGGTAGTGCACTTCAACTCGATTTCGGTGTCAACCAATTCGTAGGTATTCGTTTCAACCTCGGTATTGCACTTCAACTCGGTTTCAATGTCTACAGTTGTAGCGGCCTCCTTTAAAGACTTTGCTGAACTCTTTCTTTCCTGGTGAGAAAAACACATTGTCAAAATAAATCCATTAAACTTCGTCTAAAGGCCCACAGCCAACTGCCTACTGATACAACTTATAAACATAAGTTATCCAAAGTAATGTTTCTTGGAATGTTTCATCGATATTTCCTAAAATATACTAAATATCAAACATAATTACTTTGATAATATGCTTGATGCAACATTTAGTAAATATAATAAGAAGAACCAATTTAAACTCCTTTCTGATTATTATGGTAAACCAGGCTCGTTTATGAAGCTTTTCTTTCTCTATTGTAATCATAATCTCTTTTATTCAGCAAATTTGGAGGCCACTGCAATATCAAAGACCCAACATCTGTATTATCCACGAGTCTATATCGGTTGTCCGACATGCACACACGTAATGCATAGTGATACGTTAGGAGATGAAATCTAAGAATTTCATACCGAGATAGACAACCCCTGTTTACTATACAAGATATGCCTTCCTCACCTTTTGCCTCTTTCTTCTAGCAAGACGTCTCGATCTCTTTTTATTAGTAGCGTCCTCTCTTTGTTCGCCAAACTGCCTTTCTTTGCTTTGATTGGCTGCTATTGTGACGTCTGTGTTCTCTTTCTTGCTTTGATTGGCTGTTACGTTGGTATCTTTGGATTCAAAGATCTTCAGTGCTTTCTTTATTTCGTCTTCGATCTTATTGCACAATCTTTCTCCCACACCGACATCTCCGTCAACTTTCTGCAATCAACAGGCACAAAAAACAATTATACACATCAGCTCATTAATAAGAACATACATTTATGTTTCTAGCTAATGCTTACAGTCATTTACGATCAGAATTTTGTCCGAAGAGAATTTAGCCCGTCAATTATTTCTGTAACCACGAGGAGTGGGATAGCAGAAACTGAGGTTCTGGCTATCATGTCTTGGCTTTAAATGATTTACAAGCGACTCCTCCCTAGCTCCGCCTATCCCCAGTCTCTCTCTCTCTCTCTACACACACACACAGGATGGGCAACCTCTAGGCTCTCCAAAACGACCAAAATCAAAATAAAAGCACAACTGTTGCATGGATCTTACAGACAAACATTGAAGCTAGATGACATTTTCGGTCTGACGTACACTGACATTTTGTTCGCATGCCTTTTTCTTCAATTTTCTTGTTTCCGTTCATCTCTAATGATTTTCTTGATATTAACTTCCTGACGCACAGAGTTATGAATAGATCGCTGAGATGAAACTTTATCATTTTCTGATCTGTTTGTTTCTGCAGTCCTTTCTGCTCTGGGAGGGCTGTTGGTTTGATGGCATGTAGTTGATTTCTCTTTAGTGGCTTCTTGGCTGGATGCGTCTGTATTTTGGATGTTTGCATGATGCGGGAGAGCAACGGTCAAGTTGATGGTCTCGAGATGGTCAGCAAATAAAGCTCTTACCTGGTTTTGTCTGAATTTCTTGGTGTTATTAAGATTTTTCTTGTAAACTACTGGAACCTGCCACTGGAGTTGTTCCGGTAGTGCTGGCGTAGCTGATACTCGATATCTTCGAGGTTTGTGTGATGTATTCTGGATCAAGAAAGACGACGTGAAAACTTATATTTCCTTAGGGAAACTAAACATTGTCAACTTGTTGTTTTGTTTTAAATTAAACTTGATAAGAATATGATGAGTTTTCTACCGATAGGATATTCTTAAAGAAGTATACTCCTTGATCTAGGAGAATACATTGCTTTTATCGTTACCTGGTAAGGAGGTGTGAGGTATTCTTGCCGTTTTGGTTTCTGATATTTCGTTGTCCTGGCTATCTGTTCATGACCTCTTTTCCTTGTTTCTTTATTTTTCTTGTTCTTTTGTTGTATATTTGTAATATTAGCTGGTGTCTTCTTTTTGAAGTATGTTCTGTTTCGTGTACCAGTTCCTTTCTTAGGTGTTTGTACCTGTTTGAAGTCATTAAAATGGGTATAAAGCAGTCACATAAAGAGTCAATGGTTAAAGTAAACATTGTGACAATATTTCTTTAAATAAATAAGTCAACTGAAAGACCCAGTCTTCCAGATGTTGAAGTATAGCCATTCCTTGAAATGATATTAACAATACAGTAACATCTATCCTTAGAACTGAATGATAAATTTGTTATTAAATGTGAATATTTATATATCAAGATTTACAGAATGAAGAAACACTGGAGTGGCTTTAATATCCGCTGAGGAGTTTACCTCGGGATTGTTAACGACCTCTTCGGCAGGAGTTGTAGCCTTCATGGTTGATATAACCAAGATGTCGGCTTCAACCCAATCTTTGGCAGTCGCTTCAACCTTGGTGGTGGATTTCAACTCGGATTCGGTATCAACCTCTTCGTTGGTAGTCGTTGCAACCTCGGTAATGCACTTCAACTCGGTTTCAGTGTCAACCACTTCGTTGGTAGTCGTTTCAACCTCGAAAGTGCACTTCAACTCGGTTTCCGTGCCAACCACTTCGTTGGTAGTCGTTTCAACCTCGAAAGTGCACTTCAACTCGGTTTCGGTGTCAACCACTTCGTTGGTAGTCGTTTCAACCTCGGTAGCGCACTTCAACTCGGTTTCGGTGTCAACCACTTCGTTGGTTGTCGTTTCAACCTCGGTGGTGGAGTACAACTTGGATTCGGTATCAACCACTTCGTTGGTAGACGTTTCAACCTCGGTAGTGCACTTCAACTCGGTTTCGATGTCAACCACTTCGTTGGTAGTCGTTTCAACCTCGGTTGAAAACTTCAACTCAGTTTCGGTGTCAACCACTTCGTTGGTAGTCGTTTCATCATTGGTGAGGGATTTTAACTCAGTTTCGATGTCAACCTCTTTGTTGGTATTCGTTTCAACCTCGGTAGCGCACTTCAACTCGGTTTCAGTGTCAACCACTTCGTTTGTAGTCGTTTCAACCTCGGTAGCGCACTTCAACTCGGTTTCGGTGTCAACCACTTCGTTGGGATTCGTTTCAACCTCGGTAGCGCACTTCAACTCGGTTTCGATGTCAACCACTTCGTTGGTAATCGTTTCAACCTCGGTATTGCACTTCATCTCAGTTTCGGTGTCAACCACTCCGTTGGTAGTCGTTTCAACCTCGGTAGTGCACTTCAACTCGGTTTCAGTGTCAACCACTTCGTTGGTAGTCGTTTCAACCTCGGTAGCGCACTTCAACTCGGTTTCGGTGTCAACCACTTCGTTGGGATTCGTTTCAACCTCGGTAGCGCACTTCAACTCGGTTTCGGTGTCAACCACTTCGTTGGTAATCGTTTCAACCTCGGTATTGCACTTCAACTCGGTTTCGGCGTCAACCACTTCGTTGGTAGTCGTTTCAACCTCGGTAGTGCACTTCAACTCGGTTTCGATGTCAACCACTTCGTTGGTAGTCGTTTCAACCTCGGTAGCGCTCTTCAACTCGATTTCGATGTCAACCACTTCGTTGGTAGTCGTTTCAACCTCGGTAGCGCACTTCAACTCGGTTTCGGTGGAGTTCACCACGGTTTCTATGTCTGCAACTGCAATTGTCTCAACCTCCGCGTCAGTGTTAACATTCGTGGTTTTCTCTACCCTTGTGGTAGAATCTGATCCAATGGTCTCGTCACTCTTGGAGGTCCTGGTGACTTTCTTCATATTTTCTGGTAACACCATCAAGTCAGGAGCTGTCATATGAACATGAAAAATGCTTTTGTGTCTCAAAATTATGTACACTAAGGTTAAATTTAGTGACTGTTTGTTAGTTAAATGCATGAAGGGATCCAGAGGAAAGCGCATAAAACGCACATACATACACAAATAGACACAAACACATTAAATATTGTCTCAACTATTCTTATTGTAATAAATGCTCAATATGACTAACAAACATGGAAGAGTAAAATTATCACAAAATAGCATCAACTTTATACTGTTATTTATCAACCAAAACCTTATACAAGCTAACTTTATATTCCTAATCAGGCCCGTATGGGCGTCCCCCCCCCCCCACCCCAACCCCCAAAAAACATCTCTCCATTTCCACTTTAATTTTAAATTTACTTTGGGTTAAATTATTCCGTTTTTAGTTCAGCAGTTTATAAGCTGGAGGTAGTGGCAGGCGAGTTCAATTTATCTTGCACTATTGCCAAAACCGTATAAAAATTGGAATTATCTAATGGTTGGAATGTTCTTAATGTGAAGGGATATTTGGATTTTTCGCTTTTTGTTTTAATTTTCTTCAAAAATGACAATGTTAGCGCACCTTTCGTTTCTCCAAGCTGTTTCTTATCAAGGCCAGATTTCTTGCAAAAAGATCGTGATTTCTGCTTCATCCCAGCCTTTAAACGTTGGGCATTTTTTCGAGCCTCAATTTTGGCAAGATATCGTTTGCAGAGTCTCACAGCCCGATCCCTAGATCGTCTCGTCATTATCCGCTGTCTTGCATTTTGTTTACCTGGACGAAGGGTCCCTGAAACATTATAAGCGTTTGTACTTAAATAGCATACATCCATGTTTAGGCATGCGTTATAGTCAAGAAGATTTCAAGACCCAGGTGAGCACATGGTCGGAAATATTTGTATATAGTTGCCCTTATGTTTTTCCAGTGTCCTTTTGTTTTTATTTATTGAAATCAACATTCAATTCTAAACAAATCGTCCAACCATGTTTTCTTCAAAATACAATACACTTTGAACGTATATGAAAGGCGCAGCTTTTATCCTCGTAATTTAAGGATTATTCATTAACCTAGCTATATACGACCAAGTTTGGACATTTTTTTCTACACTGTAGTGTCATGTCCCGCTTCCCAGAGCACTCCTATTGTCAGTACCAGCAGTATGAATATCATGTTTCTATCATATCAAGGTTAGAAACTGTTTGTACTGTCAATGCCAGTGCTTTGAAGCACGACATTTGAGTACAGTTTATGGAGGTATTAGCATTAGGCAATTATCCCAACTGGCTGTATATACTGTACTGTAAAAAGTAATTTCTAACTAGTATGAGATTTAAGGTATCTTTTTTAATCCGTACTATGTCATGTACAACGCAACGCAAGAACGTTCAGGAACACAGGGTTTGAGCCACCTATGGCCATATTGTAACCGGCACACCTCTGAGATCTGGCGCCTAACAGTCTTGAAAATGAACTACATGATCTTACCTTCTCGACGTTTCCAAAGCAATGTCCCAAAGATCCAAATTATTATGAAAGCAACGACGAAAATAACGTCATTAGCAGCCATTTAATAATCACGATGTATAATATTTTCTTCAAATAGTTCGCTATACGTGCACAATAAGTAAACGTATCAGTAAGTATGATGTGTATGTGTTTACTGTACTGTATATGTATCCTTACAATATCGTTGTACAGTTATAAGTTCTCTGTGACGTAGAAACCTACTTTGGAAACACTTGATTGGTCCAAAGTAGAACGCACAGACTGATCCCTTCCAGATGTTTCTTAGCCCTCTGTGACGTAGTGCGAAACGTCAGATCGAATCAACAGTTGCTATGGGCTATTATTTTATTAGCACGTATCGGGCAGAATGACAACATAACGAGGACGCGCTCGTCGTCAACTCCAAAGATATTGTATGGCGTCGCATGCTCTAGTATACTAACTTTTGTACTTCTTACACAAAAATAGAAATATGAAGCGAGAGCACGCACCTGCCGGCACGCGCATGATTTTAATAACATGGCTTTATACTGTGCGTTCGTATACACTTAATGATGAACCAAACTAGCGCATTTACGCGCGCTTATTCGTTTGCTTTGCTGATAGTTTAAATTTCTTGAAATTGCTTTACCGTATTTCAAAGATTGCGATCAAAATTGAATATAAGGAAAGAAATGATGAGAATCCTGCCAAATATTAATTTGCAGTTACAATGTCAGTTATCTGTCATACGAAGAACGAAAGTAAAGCGTATTTCTTAAATATGTTTTAAAAACTGAAGTACAAAAGGTCTTCACTTTCATTAAGAAGTCAAGTATCTTACGCCGAGGCGCTGTACAAGAGACCTACTCTGGCTAAAGTGCGCGTGATTCGCCAACGTGGCAACGCATCATAACCTCTGAGTATCGAATGAGCATGTGCGAACTTAGTTTACGCCACACAACTACTGTGCCTGGCAACTGCACGCTTCGGATAGGCCTACATTTTTGCGTTTGATGAAGAAGGAAGGAAACATTTCTTATACAATATA
>JAIPMN010042061.1:0-18843 GCA_020650975.1 Apostichopus californicus
AGTAACTTTACCTCAAATCTAGGGCAAGATTCCAGCTGAAGATTGGCGCAAGGATTGTCAGTCGGAACAGGTCTCCATCGCTGCATGAACGCATATACGTATACATGTGCAAAACTTGAATCGCGTCGCACACACTGTATGTACTTACTACTAGCCATAAACTTTTTACGAGTAACACGCATGCGCGAGGGTCTGGATACGCCTATATATGATGATTGCCCCTAACCCTCCTAGGAAAAAAAATTACGCGTCCCTGTGGGCATGTGTACCATGAAACATGGTTAGTAGAACGATAATGACATTCAGGTAGGGTTACCATCCGTCCCGATTAATCGGGATTGTACCGTTTTTGAAAGGAAAAGTGAGCGTCCCGGCCGGTAAGACAAATTGTCCCGATTTTCCCGGAAACGAATATACGCATTAGTTTTTCGGATCAGACACGCAATCGCCAAGTTATGTGTACATAAACAGCTCGTTAGCTGCTGTAGCAGACGACGACTCGGTATGGTAACCCTGTAGTGTGCGGGAATACGAATCCACGTGTATGATAGCCTTGATAGGCCACATATTAGGCAAACAAAACTAGTGAAATCAGCCTTAAATATTGCACCATTTGGCTTCTAGGTAGGTCCCAAAATCAAATTTGCAAATGGGAGGGGGACACCCCCTCCCATTAGACCACTCCCCCAGATCAGTCCCACTTTCAGCTCAAAGTAAAAATGGTAACCCTAGTTGCAGAGCACTATGATAAACTTTAAGCTCTTCTAAAAATCGTAACGGTCATGGTGGCAAAAATTGAATGTGTAATACCCCAAGCCATCAGCTATCATATGGTGGGTAAGACATGTCTATCTATGGTATATCGGCCTTGGAAAGTGACGAAGAGTGTGTAAGTCAATGGGAGCAATTATTGTGGTGTGATACCTGCATCGAGACTGTGTGAAAGATAGGAATGCTTGTGTGGCACGTGCGAGATGACATGCGTCGCGCGAGTGAATTCATTACTATGCTGACCTCGGAAAGATAGCTCTTTGAAACTAGATAGGTAGTATAAGCGTATATTTGCACACCAGCGACGCACCATATTTGTTGGGCCATCCCAATCTCTCTATGATGTATTGATACAAGATGTATTGATACAAGATGCAAAACTGCCAGACTGCGCGCCAGCACGGCAGAATCGTTAGTAAGAATCCAGGTTGGTCTTTCCCTGGTAGTTGGCTTTGAATGTTAAAGTTGACAACATACAGTTTGCTGTGCAGCTCAGAAAGGAAAAATTTGCAGGTGAGAAACTATTAGTAAATTGAAGTTTTATAACAAGTATCCGCTTCATTAGATTGGTATAAACTTCAATTTCACAAATTATTTACCCACAGTTAATAGCAAGAAAATCAAATAAGATGTCGACTCAGAGACGATTTTTCGTTGGTGGAAACTGGAAGATGAATGGGAGCAAAGCTAGTATTGATGAAATCGTTAAAAATCTAGCTGATACCAACATACCAGAAGACACAGGTACGGTAGATCAGCAATATCATGCGGCCAGAGTATACACCAATTCGAATAACGTTAAAGTGCCGTAGCCCTAAGTAGACTAGGCCTAGCCTGGTTTAATAAACATATCAACGTACTTTATACTTAAGCCTAAGTTAGTCAAGACCACATTAAGGCCTAATGATTACACTGATTATCACACACATCGAGTATGTTGACTTCTGGTAGCACTATGACTTATGAGTTCCACGAAATTATGCTAATTTCGACCAATCTTTTGTGAAGATCTCAAGCTGCATATATGTTGAGTAATGCAGACTGACGACGTCTTATGACATCTCAAAAATTTCTTTTGCCTTTGGAACGGAATACAAATGGGAGAGAGTTCTAGAAGGTCAGCAATTTGTAAACAGTACACAAAGATCTATCCACATAAAACTACCATAGTTCTCATAATAATACTTAGGAGATAGACATGTTTCAAAGAATTGTTTGACTTAACCGTCTTCCCTAACCTTAGGCCTGTTCCAAATATGATTACATATTACATGTTCAGCATTTGTTGTAAAACTAATATTTTTCTTTTCATGCTTTACCTTGTAATATCTTCTTATTTAGATGTAGTGATTGCTCCCACTGCTGCTCACCTGGTTTATGTTAAAGAGAGAATAAACAGCAAGATCCAAGTATCAGCTCAGAACTCTTACAAGGTTGGTGACACTATGCAAATGTTTGTCTGCAAGTTTAGCATGTTCAGGGAAAAACTGGCTCTGAAGTTTTGAATGAAGCATTTTTCAATGGCCGTGGCTATTCTTACGACTAGTCGTAACAATTATCTATAAACTATTCTTACGACATCGGCGAATTCATGCGCAGTAAAGTAAATAAAGCAACTGCGCGTGTAGTAGGGGTAATCCTATCCCTAACCGGAAATTATTGTTACTCATGGTCGTAAAAATAGTACTCCTGGTTGTAAAAATAGCAACTGCGCATGCGTAATCGGAAATTATTCTTACGATGAGTCGTAAGAATAGCCACTTGGTTTTTCAATCTTTTCGGGTTCTAGGTTTGATGCATAAAACATATCAAAGCACATTTTATCAAAATAGGAAAATCTTAATTCAGCTATATTATAACTGTTCACAATCTAAACTAGTAAATAATTTGAATGTTAGCTATACTCCTAAGGCATCCTTTAGAATCTGCTTTGCATAAAATCTCCTTAAAGTAAAGGGATCACAACAGAACTGTAAAGGGAATGGGCCAGGGGTGGGGGGGGGGGGGTTGAAGGGGGTGAAGTGGTTTTATTAGGGTGCGTCGGTACATCGATATACCAGGTATACCTGGTATTTCATTCATACCGATACTGACAGTATTGACATCTGTCATCAACCAATAAACCATAAATACAAGGTATATCCAAAACAAACCTTGAATACCTGGTTAAAGATAATACCCGATAAAAATACTGACCAAGATAGATAATACACGCGAACTCGAGGAAATTCCTGCTGCTACTGTTTATCGTGTATAACTTACCACTTCCCGTAGTCTCCAACTGTAAACATTCTTGCTGCACAATCTTAGCCCTTGCACCTGTTGCTTTACTGTACCAGACAAAAGTGTGCAGTGATATGTTTCTTGCGCTTTCACCTTCAAAAATGGTTAAAGCCTATTCGGCCAATCACGAGCACGAATGGGATGTATTTACACCCGATAATAACATTCTAAGTACAGATGGGGGAGGGGGGGGGGAGGTACAGAATACAGCACAGACCTGTTGTAGGTTTTGAAACATGCTTCGGTAGGCGAGGAAAAGGTTTGGATGGCATGTGTGCATATTAATATAAAAAATTGTATGCATTTTTGTCTAGCATTGCAAGGAATCTGCAGTTGCTGTTAGCGATGCCATGTGGTCTACAGTAACTAAGAGAAACCCTCACTGGTAAAACATGCTTGATGTAGGTTAAAGACACACGAGTAAAAGAACAGACAATTTTTATATGCTAAGCTCTCCGTACCTATTGTCAGAGAGATTGGCAAAGTTTGATCTAAGTTTCAAACAATCCATACTAAACTAATTGATGGGATAACCTGGTGTCTATCTCACTACTTTCACAATGCCACATAGCTTTTGAGGTTTTAGCTTCTAAGATGTTACTCTCTTTACATTTGAGAATACCATTTCAAAGACAGGGATCCACAAAGTTCTTGTTTACAGACCGCTTCCTAAAAACTTAAAGTCATTCCCCAGACATGTTGTTTAATAATACCCACACTTTGCTATGGCTAATTGCTTTAAAACTTCAGCATAGTTTTACCGTACTCACAAGTACAGTTTCCCGCCAAACGCTTCTCATGAGTTCCTTTACACGCATGTAAGAGGGTAGGGAGAAAACTAGAGAAGGACAAATATAGAAAAGTGTGGAGAAAAAAAGGTGGAAAAGGGCTACAAGAAGAGGGCTGACAGAGGGGTAAACAAGGGAAGATGGAATGGGGGTGGGGGGGGGGGAGGAGAAGAAAGGTTAGTCATGTCCTTCCTGAATGTTGAGCCCATGAGGTTGAATGATGCGAAGGCGTTGCATCCACAGTCTCTCTCTGCTGATTCGTACTAGGTCAGGACGGCTACCTAAGGATTCAATCCACCGTAGGGACATGTCATTAATGGTATAATTGGGGAAGGTTAAAGTGTTCTCCAAACCGGGTTTCAGCCTTGGTGTTGACTGTGGATCTGTGACCATATTTTGGAAAGAAATCGATTCTGCGCAATGCGTATATTGGTACCTGTTTTTGGTTTCGATGATAATCGCAACCTTTCCATTCATGATGGTGTGGGTGCGTGTGTGTGTTTGTGACGCCCATTTTGTAAACGCGATTTCTCAAGAAGGTTGGACTAAATTCATGTTTAGTGTGTGGAAGTACTACAACGAGTACAAGAAGCCTATTGTTTTTGCTGGAGGTTAATGGTCATTTGGGGTCACCAGGGGTGAAATTGTGAAAACCTTGTAAACAAGATATATCAATATTGGAAGCTTGGGCAGATCTCATATTTGCAGGGTTTTCGTTAGTAGCCGGGAACCGGGTCAAATGACCCGCCTACTGCACGTACATGACCCGGCTACTTTGCGTCGCTCAGTTAAAAAAAAAAAAAAAAAAATGACGAAAAAAATCGAGAGGAATAAATACCCACAACCAGGTCAGGTGTGATTGAAACTTCAACGTGAGTTTGTTTTTGTTTGTGAAAAATAGGACAGAAGAAAGGGGTGATTGGGAGGGGGCAATATCATTGACCAAACAGCTGTATATATTGCACCATTTTGCATCTAGAGACTTTTTAAATTGCAATTTTCCGGCACCCCCTCCCCTTAGACCCCTCCCCCATGTCCGCGTACAGACAGTCCCGCCTACTTTTCAACTTGACCCACCTACTACATTTCTTAACAAAAACCCTGATTTGGTTTGTAGAAGTACCATATCAACTTTAAGGATCATAATTTATTTTGTAATCATATTTGTAGTTGGTTCTGTACTGCAGGTACAGCGGGGAACCGTTCAGGGTTTATCCCATGTTGTATTTCATTGTTTCACAAAATTTCTTGTATTTGTTTTCATTAATGACTGTGAAATCATATGTCATTAATTGCGGGGAATTTGTAGTGAAGTGAAATTTTGTTGTATGCACCCGTTGAGTATTTACATGTATTACGTAATATACTGTATTGTAGCGTTAGTTGTTTGCACGTGTGTATTCTTGAGTTCTGTATACGTCGTTTTAATGGCAGCATCGTCCCTGCAGAGCTCCGGGGTTCGCCTCGTTATCCCTTTCGTATTTTGTTAATATTCATTATTCTTGGGTCGTCAATAGCCCAAATTTACATATATCTTTACTATCTGGAGTCCGTGAGGAGATGTCACCCTTCTTAGAGGCAGGATGCCTCAGGTTTTGGATGGTTCGGCTTCTGGCTCGAAGCCACTGGTATCCAAGATGGCGGACCTATCATATATATAGCGAGCTAGCGTTGATGGAGTCTCGATGTCCGCGAGCTTCCTTTACCGCGAGCGTGAAGTCCTCTTCTTCTTCTTTATCGCGAGCGAGTTGACTTCAGTATAGTAAGAGATTAAGTTTAAGTCATAAATATTAAATGCCGTACGTACCCTTATTGTTAATTAATTGAACTGTAGTTTTATTGTTGCCCCTCTGGCTAGGTTGTACTTTACCGTACAGAGTACATGATAGGTTGTGTTTTGGACCTTGGTCCTATGGGTTTATAGCGTGTGTTGTGTATCGTGAAACACGTGTATAGTACTGCATACTTTTATACTATGCTGTAACTTACAGTACCGGTTGAGTTTCAGTTTACAGTTGTATTGAAAGATTATTTATTGTACCTGTATTTTAGTATTGTACTGCTCGCAGTGTAAAGAGCGTATTTTGTATTTTGAACATGATTGTTACTGTTGTTTTCTAAAGAGTTGTCTCAGAGCTTGTCCTTTAATCTTAGCCATTTTGGATAGCTATAGAGTGACAAGTCTCTTGAGAGTTTGTGGGTTCAGGAGGTGAAAATTCCTGCTGTCTAGGAACAGTTTAGGTGGAAAGGCCTATAATGGGTAGCAGTTGGCATAGGTTGCCCTGCCATTACGAAGGTGCTAAAATTCCTCGCCTGTTGGCAAACATATTGTATTATTTATTGCAGATTATATCATTATGTTCATTTTACATTGTCCTTTATACACTTTATACATTATTGTATTGAGTATAGGTTTTCCCCCGAGTCAGGATAGTTTTAATTAGGTTAAAGAGTTTATTAAGCCATTTAAGTTCATCAAGCCATTTGTTCATATGTATATTTTCATTATCATGTTAGAGTTTGTATAATAAAAGTCAGCCGTTGTTTCAACGCAAGAACACTCTTGCAGCCTCATTTATAACTTATGAGTTCGAAGCGTAGGACCCTAAATCCGGTAATTTCCCCCGCAATCCGCGGTTCGCTTCATATCTATCACATTTAGCACAAAAAGCCTGTTGTTCAGGTCAGTGGTCATTTCAGGACAGCCTGTGTCATTTGGAGTTTATTGTTTGTCACATACTGTAACACTGCTTTTCACTGTATTACTAAGATCAAGTATGTTGTACACCCTCACTATATACATGATTATGTCAGATTCATTAAGAAAACTGCTCATGTTACATCATTGAAACCACCATATTCATACCTGTTATTATACTGATTCTGCGCATTACGTAGATTCATACTTATTCTGATACTGTATACCATTATGGCTAGTGTCCATGTTATTACTAGTGTTTGTAGTACAGTTAACACTGGAAGTAGCGGTTCTGCAAAATTTCCTGCACACCTGGTAATACCAGGTATTCGTAAGTCGATATATTGGTATCTGTTTTTGCTTATACCTACGGGTTCAATGTTGTACAGTGTAAGGTCACATCTATTTTATGTCAGCAAGCTGTTGGTAATTACTGCTACAGATCTTCATAAGGGATGTATGATATTAAGGCCGTATACTAATTGATGTCAACTTATTTTGTTCACCTTATCAGTACCATTGATGTAAACACTCATACATTGTTGTGGTTATGTAACAATTCACATAGCTTATGAAAGCTAGATCAATATCCATTGGCACTAAAACATGTGCATTTTTATATTTTGTTACATTGCAGGTAGCCAAAGGTGCTTTTACAGGTGAAATAAGTCCAGCAATCATCAAGGATCTTGGTCTTAACTGGGTCATTCTAGGTCATTCAGAGAGGCGCCATGTGTTTGGTGAAGGAGATGAGGTATGTACATACTATAAAAAATATGAAACATTAATTAATTAATTTATAAACATATCATAGTGGAACATATTGAGAATGAAAGTTTGTCCAGTGTGAGAACAAAAATGTCCAAAATACAAGTTTCCTTTAAGTCAATCTTCTATTGGTCCAATTTTATCCCAACTTTAAAGGGTAAATTCCATTGGCTGAAAATGGACCCTCTTTTGTTAAAGAGAAATATATTCCACAATGTAGTTAACACCTCCTATCTCAATGTTTTTGTTCCAAGTTTGAGATATGGTTTATAAATTGTTACCAATTTTAAGTGGTTAAGCGGCACTACAGGAAGGTGGTCTGTGATATCGTCATGGAAATATTCTTCAATTCAGCCTCAAAATGCAACCTGCTTGTGCCTTGTTTTCCTTCTTGTGGTAAATGATTGTTCAATATAAAGAAAGAGAAAATATTTCTCTGAAATGCCATGGTGTCATCATGCTGTTGTCAGATGTGCATTAAAAAATATCACCTATTAACTTGAAAAATCATATGTGTACCATACAAATTGCTATGAGGAGTTTTATTCAGCAACCATCTTATTCACTATCCACAACATAAGGTGGTATAGTTCAGGCCTTGATTTATAAAAAATCCAGGAGAGTAGTAAATTGCTCTCCTGGGACCACCAATGCATTCAAATCGCTCTCCTGGACAAAAATCACCATCGTCTTTTTCGTCTCCTGGGGGGTTTCAGGAGAGCGTTTTGCTCTCCTCAAAATATGCAGGGCCAATGCAGGCCCAGGGGCCAGTAAGTACTCTTTATCATGTGAGGCATGAAGAGAAATAGAGTATATTATTTTGAGCTCCTGCAGTTGAGTTGTTGTCTTTATTTTCTCTCAAAACAAGCAATACAAGGTAACAAAGGGTACAAACTGTTTTCCACTTAGTGTAGTTGGTTGATCCAGCATTTAAAGTTCAATATTGACAAACCATGTGAATTTACTTTACACTTACAGTATTCAGAGTGAAAACACTAACATTTGAAAATTCAGATGATACTTGTACATAGAAAATATCGGTATAGGCTCCAAATTTACCTATACTACAGTGTGTTTAGTTAGGCTGTAAGTTTCACCATCTCCTCGTTACTATACCGGAGTCTGACTGATGCTACGTGACTCATATAAACGTACGAATGGGACAATAAACTGTATAGCTCCAGTTGGTTCAGATCGGAATAACCGAAGATACTCTGAATGTTGAAGCGAGTGACCGTACGCAGGGCTTGGTGTGAGGTGCGCAGTTTCATTGCTCTCCTTAGGGAATTGAGGAGAGTATTGGGCGTTAGTAACATTTTAGGAGCGCTGTGAAATGCTCTCGCGGATCGAATTTAAGGAGCGCGGAGGAGCGCAATTGCGCTGGCGCTCCTTATAAATCAAAGCCTGATAGTTTTATTTTCATTCATTCATGTTATTTGAAGCACACAGACTTGGCAATTGAATATTTATTTGTTCTTATATAGTTTTACTTATCTACAGAATACTGTAAGCAATTAACGAATGTAATGTTATGTATAATTTGGGGATACTATTGGGATGATTACTGGAATAGAATGCCTGTATGTTTATTGAGCATTAACCTGATCTTGTCTCTGTATAACTTCATTGTGTACAGTATTACCTCAAGGATGCAAATGAACAGAATGAGATTACATGTTTACTGGTCTATGTCTATGAACTAACTCTCCATGTTTTTCTCTTCTGGACAACTTTTCAGGACTGGTACTTCATAAAAAATTAGAAAGATAGTGCTTATAACAGCTCAATGTTACTAAAAGAAACCAAATACAAATCACTATTGTTTTTTAATCGTCATATGAGTCAATTGATCTTATTTACTGATTAACACCTGTAGGAAAAGAACAGTTTTTGGCTCCACCAAAGTAGGGTCAGACTCCATAATATGATTCCTTTGCATAGGATTCAAGCTGATACCACTGTATTGTACTTTGATCTATAGGAAACATAGGAAGATGGGTAATGATGATTGCTCTTGTTTTATCCGGAAGTAAATCACTGCTGAAACAGCTAACACCTCTTGATATGCAAATACATGAACACAATATTATATAGGTATATGATAAGTGTTATTTTGCTTTTAGTTTTGTTACCTCACAGAAGATTTTTACTCTATGTTCGAAAAATAAATATGAACACTTTCTTATGAGAAGCACCCTTGTCTAGCAGAGCTGTCCACACTGTAGCATCCAAGTAGCCCTTTTCTTAAAACTGGTGCTGAAATGTATGGAAGCTTAAAAGTGCCATCAACATAAGTTGACATTTTTCAGTAAATTGTGTAGATAACAAGATAATATCTTATCAAAAATCAGAAAAATGTTGGATTGCTCATACACATACACCAGTCAGATTAACTGTATCATACACCAGTCAGTTTAACTGTATCAAGACACCAGCATTACTGACATTGATACTTTCAGAAGGATTTGTAAAGTACCCTTAAAATCCTGTTAAGTTAAGAGGCAATGTAAGTTTTGGATACTTGATACCATACCATCTATTTATAATATATAAGATATGTTTGTTTTTAGTTAACAGCTGAGAAGGTGCAGCATGCTCTAAGTGAGGGACTCAGTGTCATAGCTTGCATCGGAGAAAAACTGTCAGAAAGAGAATCGGGGCTTACAGAAGAAGTGGTGTTCAAACAAACCAAGGCCATTGCGGGTTAGTTACATAGAGTATGTTGAGTATATTCTATTTCGAGTAACACCATTGAGGGCTAGATTTGTTGGATTACATTGTGAATCATTCAGGTTTCAGTATAAGGAGTCATAATACATAGGTTTTTACTGTGGCACTGTTTCTGGCCACCATTGTAGAATGATGCTACAGTTAAGTTTTCTCATGCTTTCTTTTCAAATATCTAAGAAAAGTTATTAGTAGACTCCAGTCGCAGTATTGAGATTCATTACACTGAATGGTGTAGCAGGGGCTCAAGTGGAGGAAAAGGGCATTAATATGTAGTTCATGCTTGCTTGCCTTTTTGAGCCTTATTTTGGAAGGTGAGGGTTAACTTGGGACCAAATGGGTCACGGTAGGGGAGATCTGTTGGGTTTGTCCATTTATAACTAGGAATAGTACTCCCAACATAGCTAATAAAGGATTGGAGTTTAAGCGTATATCAAGCCCATTACATCTATGCGTGTTTTTAATGGCAACTGTTATTTAAATGCAGATGTGGTTTCAGACTGGAGTAAAGTGGTTATAGCATACGAACCAGTTTGGGCCATCGGAACTGGTAAAACTGCATCACCAGAACAGGCGCAGCAAGTCCACGCCAGCCTTAGAACTTGGCTCTCGGAAAATGTTAGTTCTGCAGTCGCTCAGTCAACACGGATAATTTATGGAGGTAATGTATTGAGGATTTAAGATGATGCTAATTGTTTATGATCATATTTTCTTGTCTTCCTTGTAAGTTGATGACTGAGTCGATTGGTTGATTCTGATGGTTCTGAGTTGCTTCAAGAAAGTTGAAAGTGATTTACTTGCCAAAAAGTCTAACCATATCACCCATTTTAGAGCTCTATTGTACTTTTATCATGAGTCACGGAAAAGGAATACTTTGCAATTGAAAGAAGGGGTGTGGAGGAGGGGAGGGGAACTGCTTGAGGGATTTCACTTTATTTTTGAGAAGGAACAACCAAATGTTCAACATTCCTAACATGTGGATTGATTGACTTTGAAAGATTACTGTTGACAAAAAATTCACTGTTGCTAGGTGAAAGTCCACCATGAGTATTGTCTCTACTGCTATGTCAGTTTTCCAAATATCCACCATTAACATATGTGTGATACCCTCTGCAGTACTCATTTCATCTTCAATTGATAGTAACATGGGTTGCAATAGTCCAAGTCTTATTGTTTAACCATTGTTATTTGAACTTTAGTACCTCCACCAGATTATCAATGAAAGTATGTTTGATCAATGTTTCTGCTGGGTTTTTTCTCTTTTCAGGTTCTGTAAATGCTAAGAACTGCCAGAATCTAGCTGCCCAAGGTGATATTGATGGCTTCCTTGTTGGAGGGGCATCTCTGAAACCAGAATTTGCTGACATTATCAATGCCAGGCAGTAAAGCAAAGAAATCTTATCAGAAATTAACTATAAAGTAAACTAAAAGTCTTAGCAGCTAATGTGTGATACATTGAAGTGCATTCTGACTTATAGTGTGTACTGCCTGTTACAAGAATGATTGGCATTCTACATAGAGCAGAATTTACTATTATAGATAGCATGTATGAAGTTACAGTTTTCTTGTAATGCTAGGAACGTTAAAGATGGCAATGTTCATTACGCAATTGGTTTTTGTTTTCCTTTGGAAGGAGTGTTCCAAAGGAATGAATCTTAACAGCAGATTGAAGTGTTACATTCTGTAATGTTTGTATTTCTATTCCTGGGATATCAACCAGATTTGTTGCTAATGACACTATAAAATACATGACTTTTTTACCACATGGAAATGAACTATTTGTATGTGATTTCAGTGTAAGTGTTAAATCACACCAAGTTTTCGATGCTCCTTATTCTGTCATGTTGGCATGTATGGTTGTAAACATACTGTATCTCAAGGGAGGATAACGTTGAAAGAAGTAAACTTGACATCTTTTTGCTAGGTACAAGGTCTCTAGTGCTTTTGGTGGTGATAAAACGTGTAGGTCGGCAGAAGCAATAATGAGAATTGTGAAAATCTTGGAAGCGTAAGATCTCATTAGTGATAACTTGGAGAGAGATTGTACATGATCATAGACCTTTTAATGTGCCAAAAACAAAGATTAAAAAAAAGTAAGAGGTCACTACAGTTAGGAACAACAACTGAAACCTACATACAAAATATCACACAAGATGGGGGATATTGACAAATGTTACACTTGACTTGCCAATCATGAGTTGTAAGCTTCGCAGTGCTTCAAGTCTTTGTTTGGGTCCTCTTGAAAGCAAACTGTGAAAGCTGGAGCAATGAATTGTAACTCTGTCAAATTCTCTGGGAGATTGGGAGACAATTGTTTGACTATGCTTTAGCTGGGTTGCAGAGCTATATATCCTGATGTTATGATTACGTGCATTACCAATTATAAATTGGCCTATCAGTATCTGACTTTATTATGTTGAAAACAAATTCAGCCACACCATTTCCAAAATTTCCACTTTGCAATAACCCTGATTAGAAAATTTACTTTATAATATGCCTTGTGTGGGATTGTCACATGGATTTGACTTTAATAAATATTTACAATTGAGGTTATTAAACTCACCCAATGTTGTTAAATTAAAGCTGTGTTATGCATTGCATTATGAATAATCTTTCTTTGTTACTTATGTTTACTAAAAATAATCATGCCATGATGATGTACTTTTTTGTAAAAATTTAGACCTAACCCCAGAGATTGAGCGAATTTATAACAGGAATACAAAGTTTCACACTTCTTTTATACGTTCCTTGTCAACTGAAGATGGCTTGACTTCTGTTCACAACTGTAGGCTTTTATACTGAGCTAGGTATGTTACACAGTCGCTATGCCAAGCCATATGGTCAAATCTGTCGCAGACTTCACTGCTTCTTAAATGTTTCTGTACAGCAGCAGCATAAGCCTTTCCAATGACATATATAAAAAATACCCTCAAGTCATTAATTGCTTTGCTGGCTGTAATCCAGTCCATCACTGCATAACTAAGTCCAGTGATAATTGTTAACTAGGTACATTGTTTTACAATCAGACAGCCGTTACCAAGTATTGAAGTCCAGACAGTGGATCGTACGTGGTCCCAGGCAGGGGGGTAGGAAGCTTCCAAAAAGTGGGGTGGTACAACATCACAGGGGCACTTTCTCATTCCACAAACACCACTTGTTATGCTATAAACCGATACACACCAGCCATATCACTTAAATATATATGTGTTAGTATGCTATTAATACTATTTATTGAGATTGTTTATTGTTAACCGTGCTACAAAAAGATATGGGCTGGCATTTTAAAAATAGCATGTACAGACTAAAAGTAAATAATTAAAATAAAATATTAAAATTAACAAAGGTATAAGATATCCAAAAGACAGTTCTTCATCAAAGGGGCACATTTTATTTGCCAGTAGGGCACATTTGCTATTTTGGAAAAAAGTGGGGGATGTGACCCCAGTGCCCCCGGCTCGGGATCCCAGGAGTACTGCTTTGAACATGAAACTGTTTATATTGTGTAAACAAAGACAGGACAAGAGAGGTGATCCAGAGTTTAAGTTTTCATTTGGATGTTCCATTCACCCAATGTCTACAAATGGGCCCAAATTGTCAGAAGAAAGTATATTGAAATGACTATATGATGGCTGTGTTTATTATGGGATAGATAATGAGGCTATGAATAGCAATAAAAGCCACATCATTGCCAAAAACAGTGCCTCATCCACCTTGTAATTATGAGGCTTTTTCTGAACATCACCTACTAACAAATTTGTTGTCACTGAATGTCATATGGAGTTTGTTTCACAAAATATTCACTATTGAATCATCACCTATGTTTTTAAATTCAGTAATGGTGTGCTTTAATGTATTTCATTTTTTGTACAAGAGATATTGCTCAGAGAATGGTGCATTGTGAATCAGAATCCTCATGGAGATTCAACTCTCTCAATGCAAAGAGGTATTAGAAATTGAGAAACCATGCTTTCTCCAGATATAGCCCCCCCCCCCCCTATACAGTTTGTCAATCACTAGTCTGTGATTGACAGGTCTATTCAGTGCCCTTGGAATCAAGCATGATAACCTTTCCCAAGAGATGCTGGGGCATTCAGAGTATAGAGAATCCTCACACAATGACACAGTGTAAATGAGACGTTGAAGCGATGTGCTCAGCCGACAATCTGGCCAATTATATTAAAACGACTGAAAAGTCAAATCTACAGTACTAATAATGATATTAATCAAAACAATAGTAATAATTATAATCATGATAATGCATTCATGTAGCGCAAAAATCTGCTGAGCATTCTATTGGTGGTGTACAATAAAGTGCAAGTAAATGAAAGCAATACGAAAGTGTGTTTCCAGCTTAGACTTGAACAAGCTCTGGCTGCCAATGGGACATACAGAGTCAAAGGAAGTTCATTCCAAAGGATAGCTCCTGCATAGTAGAAGCTACAATCGCTAAGTGTTATAACAAGTTCTAGGGTATAGAGAGCTTATTGCACAAAGGGCAAATGAATCCGGACAAATAATAAGAAGAGGGCAATCCACAGAGTTAAATATCTCATCGCGTGCAAACACTCATTTCAAATGCAACAATTGACATGTCAAGGAAGGTTCCATGTCATTTCAATGTTTCCATTTGGAGTTATAGAAAAAGAAAGGATTTCACTAAATTTAACCTCACAATGGTTCTCCCTGGAGTACAGTACCTTCCCACTAAGTTTGAAGAAAATCAGCCCAGCCATTTAGGAGTCTTTTCACAAACTTGAATACACACACAATGCCCTTCCTCAGTCATGGACTGCCGGTCACTCTGGGGTACCCCACCATAGGTGACCCCCAAGAGTAGCTACTCAGGTAAATTAACCTTTACCATGGCAACTGTTGCTATGGCAACTGACATAGCTGTACATGTTCCAACTGGCAAAGGGAACACGATATCTCATCCAACCTATGGGAGTGACTTAACCTAATGATTGTAATTTGACTAATAGAATAATTGATTATTGTGGTTAATTAACTTTGGCATATTCTTCAATTAATCCTAGTTTTTCATGTGATAACCAAGGACTACCATACAACCATATGTAATATTACTGCCATTTCATTGGTACTACAGAAAGATAACTGAAGCATGACAAACAAGTACATTAAAGAGTAATGTTAAAATTGTCTTTATTAGAAAAATATTACATCAAATGTGAAATCAGTTGACTTTATACTGATAAATTATTGACAAACCCAAAATAACAAGGACAGATGGAATTGACGGCAATGCCACTGAAATAACATTAACGTAACATTATTCATTGGGCATATGAAATCAGCTTTACTAGTTATTATAAAATCTAAAATGATAAGGACAGTTGCTCCATGTCTGATTATAGCTAGACAGTACATTAAAGCAAACAAGTAAATGCTAACACAAGTGCCCAATGGTACTATCCAAAATTAGGTCCAGAAAAGTATTGGCTCAAAAGATTTGGGCCTTAAATAGTCCAAACAAAATGTGGTTCCCAAAATGGGTCCGACAAAATGTTGTTCTTAAATGGTCCCAAAAATATTTGGCTCAGACAAACTAGCTGAAAAATCTGCCTCCCAAACATTCCTGCATAGTCACAAAAACATTCGGTCCCACAAATTTGGAACCAAAGAATGTCCCAAAATGCATTTGAGGTGGAGACAAATTTGGGCCTACCCAGCACAAAAATGTGCTGGAATTTAGGCCTACATGTACCAGCTATTTACCAACAACTGTATTCCAAGTTTGGATCAAATCCGATTTCAGGTTGTGAAAATATTTAACATTTTGGCTTCTAACCCCCCAAAAAATTGGACCCAATACAATTTTGTGCAAAAATGGTCCTAAAACTATTTTGTGCATACAAACTGGCTCAAAAATATATTTGGCCCTTAAAAATTGAACACCAATAAACATGGGCTCAAATATTTCCAAAAATCTTTGCCCAAAGAATGTGTCACAAAATGCATTTGAGGTGGAAATCAAATTTGGGCCCACAAATACTGCGCCTAGTATATTCTGGGGCCCAGATTGCCCNNNNTTGCCCCCCCCCCCCCAAAAAAAAATTTAGGCCTAATTGTTGTTGCAAAGAGCATATACTATGTACTTACATCAGCATACCAAGTATGGTATGTTAAAGCCCGCCCCCACTTATTAATACTCATGAGATGGATCCACATAAATAAGGCACATCTGTCTGCACATCATGGGGCATCTACCTAAGCATGACATTGACTCAACTTGTGGTTGTTGAGATATTGTGTTTCCAAGCTATCCATCACATCCACACACACACACACACCAGCACGATAGCAAATGTTACTGAGCCTTCGACATTGTAACCAAAAACTGAATAAAGAAAGTATGAGAACTTGCTGGAAACAAGAGTGCCATTACATTTACAGATTGAATCACAGTTGTACATAAATTATTGGTTCCAAATGACATACTGTATCTTAACACAAGATTTGATCAAAGGAAGATACATGTAAAGATGGTTTGCATTTGTTACAACATGAAAACTGGCGGTAAAACTTGTTGGCAGTTAAAATTAGTAGCACAGTAACGAAAACAAAAGTAACATAGACAAAAAACAGTGGTGTTATTGAAAGTCTACTGAAAGAAATGGCTTCCCTCAATGATTTATTTCAGTCCTTTAAGTACTTCAACTTAGACAAATTGCATAGTTAAGGAATAATCTATGTAACATAATTACTATCAAATCTTTGACAATGCTGTTTAAACAATTAATTCCATAACAAGCTAACTGGCTGATTGACAATACTACTTAATTAAAAATATCCTTTATTTTCCCATTTTCCCATTAAAATTCTATCAAAAAAAAAAGATAATCAAAGCCCCTTAAACTTTTTTCTGTGGAATCACACTTTCCTGCAAACCTAAAAATAAAATGAGAAGACAAGAGACGGACAAAAAATTGATGCAAAGAAAGTACTAAAATGAGTTTATGTATTGATAGATTTACCCGAATCTTCATAGTTAATAACAGCCTCCTGGGATTCCGGTGAGAGGAGAGGTCTTTCCTCGGGAGTTTCACCTTTGACATACTTTCTGTACATCGGTGGGAAGAAGACATCATTGTAAACAAATGTACCGAGCAAAAGAACGACAAAGCCCACTAGTTGGACAGGATTGAACTCCTCCCATCCGGCTGCGAGACTTACAGCCCAAATCACCACGGTACGTAGACTATCTAACACCATCCTGGTGGTGGCACTCATCTCCTTGGTGACACTGATCCCAGCAAAGTTAAAGAAAGCTATACTAAGAATGGTACCTATGGTAGCAACAAGTATTATAACATTATTACGTAGTTGAAACAAAGCATCTATAGCATCCTCCAGTCTGTAATCAGGCACTCCGACTCTTATGGCCCTCAGCTGTATGAAGTAGAATGGAACCAACAAAATAGACAGGACTGTAAATCCAAAGACACCTGGAACAGAGTGGAGACAATGAAAGAAAAAAGATCCAGTTTAATACCACTATCACACTTCAAGGTACTCAAATAATGACATTAGTACACTTATCAATAGACTAGTTTTTACATGAGTATGTTTCTATGATGCTCGCCAATCACTGCAGACCAAGTTAATGAATGGGGCAATGACAAACAGGTTGACGACTGTCAGTTCTTAAGCAAAAAAAAACATGAACACATGCATATGTTAATACTTGTAGTATATTACTACTTGTTATAAACACATGCATATGTTACTACTGGTAGTATATTACTGCTTGTTATAAACACATGCATATGTTACTACTTGAAGTATATTATTACTTGTTATAAACACATGCATATGTTACTACTTGTAGTATATTACTACTTGTTATAAACACATGCATATGTTACTACTTGTAGTATATTACTACTTGTTATAAACACATGTATATGTTAATACTTGTAGTATATTACTACTTGTTATAAACACATGCATATGTTAATACTTGTAGTATATTACTACTTGTTATAAACACATGCATATGTTACTACTTGTAGTATATCACTACTTGTTATAAACACATGCATATGTTACTACTTGTAGTATATCACTACTTGTTATAAACACATGCATATGTTAATACTTGTAGTATATTACTACTTGTTATAAACACATGCATATGTTACTACTTGTAGTATATTATTACTTGTTATAAACACATGCATATGTTACTACCTGTAGCATATTACTACTTGTCATAAACACATGTATATGTTACTACTTGTAGTATATTATTACTTGTTATAAACACATGCATATGTTACTACTTGTAGTATATTACTACTTGTCATAAACACATGTATATGTTACTACTTGTAGTATATTATTACTTGTCATAAACACATGTATATGTTACTACTGGTAGTATATTACTGCTTGTTATAAACACATGCATATGTTACTACTTGAAGTATATTATTACTTGTTATAAGCACATGTTACTACTTGTAGTATATTACTACTTGTTATAAACACATGCATATGTTACTACTTGTAGTATATTACTACTTGTTATAAACACATGCATATGTTAATACTTGTAGTATATTACTACCAGTTATAAACACATGCATATGTTAATACTTGTAGTATAATACTACTTGTTATAAACACATGCATATGTTACTACTTGTAGTATACTACTACTTGTTATAAACACATGCATATGTTAATACTTGTAGTATATTACTACTTGTTATAAACACATGCATATGTTAATACTTGTAGTATATTACTACTTGTTATAAACACATGCATATGTTACTACTTGTA
>JAIPMN010042062.1:0-14342 GCA_020650975.1 Apostichopus californicus
CATATATATATATATAGTATAGTTCTACATATATATATAGTATATATATATTAAATATATATAGTAAAAAATATATATATAGTAAAAAATATATATGTATAGTACATGACGCAGTTCCAATCCCTACAACTAAGTTGATAACTTACTTTTGCCTTTTATATAATTATGCAGCATACATGCACAATGTGCAAAGATGGCAAGATTTTCTGTACAAGATGGCTTCATCATCTCTGACATGGACGTTCGGGATATTAGTCTTTTAGCTGTGGCTGGATACGAGCAATGCACAAGCAATACCTTCATCGACCTGTTTGACTTAGATATAGGAACGAATTCTCAAGAAAAAGCGTTATTCAAGGAATCGAAGCCATATTATTCAAAGGAGTTTACCTCTTTGGGTGCAAATCACCGGTGTTTTTGCTTTCTGACTGATGTTTTGTTTGTGACATGTTGCAAAGATAAAATAGAAACATACAATACAGAAACTAACACTGTTGGTCTGGTGAAAGAACAATATTTTGAAGGGGAAGCTTTGAGCATGGCATTGAGAGATGAGAGTGTTTATGTTGGTTTATCAAGATCAAGTGGCGTTATTGTCTTTGATTTAGACTTGAATCAAGTCAAGAGGATCGTGGTAGCTGGGTTTTGTAGCTTAGAGTGTCCTTGGGACATACTAGTTAGGAATGACATATTGTTCGTGTGTACATTTTGGTCATGGAGAATTGTTGCATATGATAGTAAGAGCAGTGGGTTCTGGCAGCTCTCTGATAGTAAAGATATAGCAGAAGACTGCAATACGCCAAGTAACCAGCATTATGCAGCTTGTAGTATAGCATTCAGTGAACAGAACAGCTTACTATTTATATTACGGGTTGGCCCTGGTAACAGTTTTGTTGAGATATATCTTTTCCCTAGTGATCTTTATACTCGCTTCGAGAGTGAAATCGCTCCCTCTGGTTATACTTTCTGTGCTGCATTAAATGTTCCCGTTGATTCCATTAGAATCAGGTTCAACGAAACCGCCAATAGTTTGTTTGTGGTGACTCGGAAGACTGGAGAGGTGTTTGAATATGACATAGTAAGTATCAAACGAATATAGGCCAAAACCCACGTGAACGTAATTTTTCGCTTTTATATTATGATGTGAAATACTATTGTCAAACTAGCTATAAGTCAAATGCAAAATCATAATTACAGTGCAGTAGAGTACAGCACTATACAACCGCAAAGCTTCTTTCAAGAGCACTATAATGATGGTTTGTAGGATTTTTTAGATTTTATGATGTTCTGTCGTGTTGGATTTTAGGTTCTAACTTCAATTGGAATTTTCACTTTTTAGCATTCAAATTGTAGATTTTGTAGTCAATCTGTTTTATCGCTTTACTCTTCACATGTGCTTTTAATCGGTTTTCGATCTCATATTCCTGTATATATCTGTAGATGGTATATGTATTTACTGTTTTATGTATTTACTGTTTAATGTCATTGATTATTCTAGATTGTTTGTTAAGCGCACAGATGCATCGCGCGTAGTGCGCTATATAAGATTTTATATACATTAAATTACATTTCATTTCCTTGTACCTTACAACCCAATTGATTCCTGTACAGACAACTTTAAAACTATGTAATGTGATATAATTGCACACCAACAGTAACATATAAGTAGACAACGTGACAAAATTATATTACAAACTGTTAAACTGTGACTATGGTCTAGTCAGTTCGATATAGAACAATCATTTAAATGGGAAGTCACTTGTTATAATTCTGTGGCGAAGACACCCAAATATCGGTGAAAGTCAAGTTGTCCTGATAACAGCATGAAAGTAACATATGTTATTACCATAATTTTGGCAATGAAATAATTGTGTTGGCCTAAAGCCGTGCCCTACCGTTTAGCCATACGGCGTAAGTATTATCGTTATCTAGTCTATGTACTTCGGTCCTTTTATTGTGGTCAATTGACAATGTTCATAAAGTAATTTACAGCTGTTTGTGTTGGTAACTATAAATACACACTTATTTATACAAACTTTATTTATTATTCAATGCCAAAAAAAAGTGGGAAATCTTAACAACAGCACAGTTACAAATCTGGATTCCCTTATCCCTTGTGCTGGAAACAGCATGAAAATTGTATAACAAGTTGTGACCATATTACATTTCTCAAGGTAATCTTGTTAGGTACTATAAAGGGCTTGCCTATTTAAACAAACTTTACAAGGAATTCAGTGCCTGGAAAGGGTTTCTTACACAGACACTTTGACAAGAAACAAAGGAGTACGATCCAAAATATGTCACGAAGGATAAAACAGGAAGCATCTGTTCTTGTCATTAAACAGAAACAAGCTAATTAGGCAGGAACAGGCAAAATGCACGTGAGATTAACGAATCTCTCGCCCAAAATCACAACAAATGAAACAAAGCATGCGTATTGGCTCATAAAAAAATACCATATCACTACAGCATAAGCCAACACTTTTAAGTGGTTTGGCCCTAACGTTCACTTACCACGCTATACATAATATTTAAATTGTGTTGTACATTACGTATTAGCTATGAAATGTATGATTTAAAAATTATCAGTGATTGTTACGTGAAACAAAATCACTTTATAAATAGAGATAGTGGTCAGATTGCCAGTACTCTAGGCAGTATTGTTTATTTAGTCAAACAGTTTAATTCGGATTTTCTTTTTGCATTTTGGTAACATTGTTGACTCGGACAGGAAGGAATATCACATCATATTTTTTTATTTTTTTTATATACTTTACCCTGTTAACAAATAAATAATTGTGCACAAAATGGTTTTAACATGGGAAAAAGGGGTACTAAGATGATTTGTCTGTTGGGCAATTTTGTTTTAAAGTAATCAGTTCATAGCTTTATTCGAGCTTACGTTTTGCATGCAGAAAGGATGCGTCTTGGATTTGAAATTTGACGTATCAACCAGATTACTTATGGGGTGGGCTGTAGGCGGTGGGTTCCAAAGTATACTCTCTTCTAAAGGGCACTATTTTCTCAAAGTGGCATAGTTCGAGTGTCTTTCCGACATTTCTCTTCCATTTTGGTATATGTAAGCCTAGTTTCATCGGAAGGAGTGTTTAGTATATAATGGTAGGCCTACAGTATAATTCGTCACGTGTTTTCTTTGTTTCTATCTTCCTCTCTTTTTGAGAAATGAATACTTTAGCACAACTATAAACCACTAGCATGCTACACTTTAGTAATCCAACTATTCATCTTAATATTTATGCAGTATAATATGATACAAAATGAAGTTGCAAGCATAAAATATGTGGTTTCTAGACAATATTACCAAGCCAGCCAGCATAAACGATTTACAAGCATCCTATGGTTAAATTGTTGTTTCGAAAGTGGTGTTAAAGTATTTTTCGTAGCCGGTAAAATAGGTAAATAAATGTTATGCATAAATTCTTACTCTGCAGTTAGTTTCATAGCGAGCACTGTATGTGCTAGTAAATGTTTTGTAGATATAGTTAGGTAATTGAGCAGGAATAAAACGACAGCTTTACATAACTTAGCATAAGCCATAAGCATTGTGGTTAGATACAATGTGTATTATATCATATCATATAGATAGTAATTAGTGGTCAGATACAATTAGTATTATATCATATCATATCATATCATATAGATAGTAATTAGTGTTCAGATACAATTAGTCGTCGGGTGTAGCTTTTGCTATCTGACATCGTTTTAAGAATTGAGAGATTTGTACACAAATATCAAATACCATTTCACATTGTAGTAATCAAGCTTTTATTTCTTATTTAGAGAAGGATGTTCGAGGGTATTCAAGACGTGAACTATCAGGCACAATTTCCCGAAGAGACTTTATTTGCGCCCTCGCATGATTACTACGTAAGTAAATAAAGGGATACTATTGATTTAATTTCGGGTTTACCTGATAGTGAAATACTGCATTAATATATGAGTACTGAATAAGCAAACATGAAAAATTTGCTCTCGTGATTCTACATGGTAAGCAATGATCAATTCCTTTCACTAACGTTTAACCACACAAACGTTGTTCGATTTATAGTTCTGAGTGAGTATTGTCGTGTAATCTGTAGAAAGAAATTACTTCTTCGTGAGAAACCCCTAAGATAGAATTCCACAGAATGGAAAACAACAAAATGAAAAGAACCCTGGATAACACAACCTGAGCAAACGCTGCTTAAGTTTCTCTTAGATATTATAGCGGATTACTACTACAGCACAGACAACCTATAACTAGTGTCCTGTTAAACACTTGCTTTCTACCAAACTGCTTATGCGAAAGTCATACCTGACTTTACATTCTTTGATGCAGACGTTAGCTACTTAGACAGTCTTATAAACTGTCTTTGTGGATAGACAACCTTAACAGTTGTATGACTGTTGATGTTGTTGCCATTTCATTATACGTAATCTGAATGTGACGCTTCCGTCTTGACCTTGCGCGGATTTTGATAATTGTTTTACGTAGTGGTGAGTATGTGAGACTATAGTAGCCCAGACACATTAACTGATAAACCCTCTTCTATAGGGCATTAGTAGAATAGTTTGGGTGTCTTTTCGACATTTCCCCCTCAGTTTGGTGTATGTAAGCCTGGTTTGATCGGGAGGAATATAGCATATAATGAAAAAACTATAATTCGTCACGTGTAATCTTTGTTTTTATCTTCCTTTTCCTCTATTTTTGAGTAATGAAAGATTTGGCACAACTATATATGATACTATAGTATGAAACGATACAGGATTCAATCAACAAGATGCAGGTGGAGACGTTATCATGTCTGTTTCATTCGTACCATGCAAGTTAAACAAGTAACAATGTGTTTTCATGTATAGGTTCTACCTTACATTCAAATACTACTGTAAACGTAAAGTAGAGAAAATAGTCTGTCAGCAGTATAAGTAAGACTTTAAGCTATAGTTGCTACTATTTATGATATAATTCGTTTCTTCTTTTAATGAAAGTAAACATTAGTACGGCGTTGTTTTAGAAAGATCCTTTCACCAATGTTTCAACAACAAAATGTTACAGTAAAATTCCAATTACCTGTAGCCACACTTGTTATATAAGCAGTGGTGCATTGGGCCTGTACCTTGGTTTAACGCCATGCTGAGCCTATGAAATTAAACACAATGTCAAGGTTTGTAGGTATTCATAACAAACAGAATTGATTAAGTAAGAACAGTATAGATTTCTTTGTAGAATGGAGAAGAGAATGTAATGAAACTTCGTAGGTTATGAGTGTAAGGCCAAATCATATTGTGTGCGGTCTAATTCATTCGCTGTTTACAGGGTGAACATTTTGTCACAATAAAATGGACTTGATTTATACAGATTTGATTTCATTCATGGGGAATCAATAGTACAAAGAAATAGGATGGAAGCTGGGATGGGTAGCATGTTCTGAAAACAATGTATGCCGTTCAAAAGTGGGGTTAAAATACCAAACTATGAATGCTATTTTGGTGTCTACTGTTGTAGTTAAGTAGTCCTAATTGGCGGGCAATAATGTATACACACATAATTGGAAGTATTTCTAATACGTCAGGATAGGTAGTCATCACTTTGTCAGTTATACTGCACAGATATGCTTTGAAAGGGCTGAAGACGACTGAAAATAATATTACAATTCAATGGAATAAGCTGAATTGTTGATAAATACGAATAATATAGAAATTCCATTTACACATAAGGATAGAGCAGTCTCTACAGTCATTTGTAACAACATGTATGTATGGATGTCATGGACTATCACGTTTCTTCTTTTTAATGTGTAATTCAAACAAACAAACATGTGATATTTATAAAATACCTAATACCTAGTTGTTTTATTAACAGGCTACACCAAAATATATCGATAAAGAAGAATCATTTCACGAAGAAACTGAAACTTCGGATACACCAGTTCTAAAAGGTATTGTCATAGAGAAATATTTTGCAGTTGACTAGGTTTTTGTTAGCAATCTCAGAGTCACATTGTGTCAGTTCCTCCACTATGTATTCAGGCTCGAATTATTAGGAGTCAAGCCAAAATGTATTCATGTTCTCTTTTTTCCCCTCAAAATTCCCGAGTCCAGGAAGTGTTTCGGAAAAGAAATTGCCTTAGATTCGGTGCGTAGGAAATGTTACGCTCAGAAGGTTTCAATGTCGTGTAATTACAGCCGTCGTAAATCTTACATATTTACAAAAACACAAACATTTACACTCGAAAGATATTTTTCTACCGTTATAACCTTTTAGAATTATGTTATATATAAATGACAGACTTTTTATCTAACACAATATATTTCTTTCTTTTTGCCTGTGCAATTTGAATTATTGTTGGTATTGACAACACTTTTTCTGCTGAAATGCGATATGTTGCTCGCTTGCGTCATGAAACAAGCGGGAACTGTCGGAAATCAAACAAAATGGCGAATGTCATGGGTGACAATTAAATCGATTTTTTTAGGTTAAAAAAAATGTTTTCAAGCATTCGTGCTGCCTCTGTCGAAAAGAGCGTACTGCAAAACGTAAACGTAAGTAATCAAACATATCCCTTCTTTTACCTGCATTATGGATTCCCCTACAATTTAAAGATGAATATTTTATTTAACTTGCCATTTAAACATTGCATTATAGGCTATCAACACTGTATTCAATAATGACTTATCTTGGTAAAGGTTAATTACAAAGCTATTTAACGAATGAAACACCACACAAACAAACAAAAATATATCCAGAATTTAGATTAGTCTGTCAGCATTTTAATATTGTCATCCTTGTTAACTATGAGAGATGCCGGTACTGAACAGGGTATGAAAGCTGCTTGCTGACGTTTGTCCGGAAGTTTTTGTCTTGAAAACCTGCGGACTTCCCTAACGTTAGTGGAGACGTCACCGATTATAGAGATATTTGCCCCTCGATACAATTTACCTCTTAATTTCTTTCCTGCAGCCTTTAAATAATTTTCTCTATAATTGAATTGAGATATTTTACGCGAAGTTTCTTCCCTGTGCTAGGTGCTCCTCCCGGAGTTTTGTGTCTGAAGCTTATTAACTAAGTCTCAAGAAGAGAAAAGTGAGACGGAAGTTCGTTGTACGTGGATGTCCCGTATTAGGTATCTGAAAAGTTTTGATATCCTTGAGGGTCATATATTGCACAAAGTTACCCCTTGCTGCGCGTGTCATGCATAATGTATTTTGAGGTCATCAGCAGCCATTTGATATCATTTTTCTGTCAAAATGTTACTGGAAAACAGATCAACGCTATGAACAACTAAAGACATGATGTTCCCGTGAATGCAGAGTGTCCGTAGTTGGTACGTCCTCTGTAAAAGAAAATGTAAAACCTATTTTTTAATCACAGACCGAAAGACATTAATTGGCGCTATATTGCAAGAGCTATTAAGATTGATGTTCTTGATATTGCAGATCAATGCACAACCGTTTGTCTTGTAGTGAAACTGATGATAACAACGAAAGGCGGGCGGATTGAGATTCCAGATACCGGTGTCAGCTTAGAAATACCTCCTGCTGCCCTAGAAAGGGACCAGCTTATTGAAATGAGAATTATTCCCACAAATTACCAGAGAGAGAAAGCTTTACCATTTGCTAGTAACTCATCAGTGGTAGTTGAGCTCCTACCAAGTAATCTCAAGTTACTACAACCAGCAAAACTGATATTACCTCACTGTTTGGTTCTCAAGAAAGATTGTGAATGGAAAGCAACAGTATATACCAGTCACCATGAAAAAGGTATGTAGTACTTTATTTTTTTACTTAAAGTCTTTTCGCTGAAGCCGATAAACATGAACATGACCACGGTTGCACATAAAGATTTCTACACAGCTACGTCATTTATTTTTTAAAGTTTTGTGTTCATGTTATATTGTTTCAAGAAAATAACTTTTAAAAACTTCTTTGAAAACTTTCAAAAGAATGTTTAAATTTAATTCTATCTTTTATTCTCTTTGATACAAAAAGCCATTAAGCAACTTGTTAAAAAATTTCAATAATTCTCCCGTCTCTGTAAACACTGTTTTGTTTTATTCAACATGGAGCGCAGAAGAAACTTAATGATTCATAAATTTGACAAACATACAACATAAGACAATGGACGAAACATAAGTCTCTTTACATGACTATTATGCATGCGTGTTTCCCACGCTTATAATGATTTTGTTGCACTTTTCGTATGTTGTGCTCACTAATTTGCTTCACTCACATTTTTCAATTGTTGATTATAAGTGAAGTGTTCCTTTTTAACTTCACATACTGTTTTAATTTTCGATTGTTTCTAAGACACCCAGCCACTCTGGGAAGAGGATAGACATACTGTATCTAAACTATACAAGGAACATTGTGTGATTTGGCTTCAAAGTTTTTCCTGGAAGAAAATTGAGGTGGGTGATAAAATCGTAGAGGCCAAGACTTTGCAATTCTTTGCTGCTAGACGTCCGTCTTCCTCTGATACAGATGTGTATATAGACGTGGGCTATTACTGGGACTCACCAGGCTGCCAACAGGTGAGTCAGTTGTTATACTGACTGATTTAGTTCACTTTACTTGCTGAACCTCTATATCTAATAGCGCCTTTGCTCTTTCCCTCCTAGAAAATCACATTGCATGAACATCGTACATCATTTTTCAAGAATGGACACTTACCATTGACAATTTTGTTTGTCAAGGTATCCTCCTCTATGTGGACATGCGATCAAGATGAAGTTAACCCAAAGGTAGGATGACACGAGGAGAATATTTACACATAGTTATACTGATATAAAAGGTGTTTGGGAGAAATAGTGCGAATCACATCAAACCATCTGACTACCGCCTAATTTATCCCGACTTGTCGAAAAGCGAGGGTGAGTGGCTAATAGTTTGGTCAATGGCAATCTTGTTTTGTGTGATATCCCTGCATGATCGGTATAATTGTAAATTGATATCTACACGGAAAATCTATATTTCAAAGAGCGGCGCGTTGGTTCCCCTTAAGGGTAGGCCAAAGAAGGGTACCATGCCTTTGTATATCAATTGCTTCGTAAGTAGCATATTATATATAACAATTTCAGTTTTGAACATCATTGTTGGTAAAGTGTGAGCGCGTCGACGTGCGCTTAGATACGAAAGCGTGCGAAAATGTTGTTGTAAATATGTGTGTTAATTTCTTATGTGGTTATATGACTATTGACCTCAAATCAACATATTCCAAACCTGATAAGATGGTTCTGTTAATAAGAGTTAAACATTCCAGAAAAATTAATATTTTAGGGAATAGTAAATGGTCATAAATGTTAGCAATGGATTATCATAAGCAAACAATTAGATTTATTCAACAGGTGGTGAATCCATTGATTCAACTTCGTAAATACTTCTCGCTATACTTCAAGATCAACAGTGAATTACTTTTAGTATTTTTTCATCCCGATGCTGCTTTATCCGTAACCACAGCTTGACGTATTTTTGTTCCATTTCCCTAGAAGTCAGTCATAGTGTATCGTTTCATTACCAAAACGTCTCACTGGTTGTCAAGGCCTTTATAAAAAAGTTGTCCAAAAGAGGCAGAATAGTACATATCTAGGTGTTTCAGACGAAGATAAGTACACAACATATAGTGTAGTCCAGGAAGATATTATTAGAATGAAACTGCTGTCAGGCAACTATCAAAACTCCAAAAGATCTCTTCCGTCTCCTCCTTTATTGTAGGTTCTTTTACCAAAAATCTTCCGCAATAATTAATGGAATCCAGTACTCAAAAATATCTCATGTAGAGGAGTACCGACCACTACACTACTTTCATTCACAAGTGTATCTGTAGTGTACATAAACATTGTTGCTTTGAAAGCCAAGTATATTTTGAGATCAACACAGAGCAGTCAAAACATGATTTACATAGAAATAAACCATGAACAGAACTTATAGTTACATTATAATACTAAATGGTATATTGAAAAAGTATAAAACTGGCATTTATTGTCTTACTTAGGTGTTCTTTATCATATATACCAACCAAGAGATACTTCAAACAAGCCTTGTGAATGTTGATGTTGCATTTTCCCTCTCCATACCAAGTAACTGTCACTGTGTGTGAGAGTGAGAGACAACACTCACCGACGGATAAAGCCTGGAGTATAGTACAAAATGCCTGTAGGAAGCATTTAAGCTATAACTGTAGAAACTGTACGGTTGACATATTATGAAAATACTAGCTGTATTACCTATGTTCCATATTTTTAGGCTGCCAAAATACTGAAAGAATACGTTTTCTGCAAAGGTTTCTTCCTATCCGGAACTTTTTTCAATGTCTTGAACCAGCTTCCCGGTATTCACAATAACAGCACATGGAACTAACTACCAGGAAGATAATTTGCATTTTTTTTTTTAAATTTCCAATTGCATTTATAAAAATGTTAGGAGGTTGCAGTACTAGTCTTAGTATACCTTTATGATTTTCTGCATGTTTTATTTTCTACTTAGGAAATAACATTTAATCGGGTTCTCACTTCCGAAGCAGATTTCTGCACATTTGTATTAAAGAGACAATTTACATCGGAGGCTAGAGGATGTTCATGCGAATTCAGAGTTGGACAAGGATCTGATCTTGTAGATTTAATATTTCCACTTCAGGTTTGACATTGTTCATTAATCATCACTTTTTGACTTCAAGTGACAGCAACAAATTTATAGTTTTGTAGTAATGGTGAGAGTAAGACGTATAAGCTTGGTTGTTTTAAACTTGCTATAATAAAATAAATACCACATTTCATATTTAGCGATAGCAATGCAGGGATGCAGTAGATCATACAAATCAGCTATTGAATTTTATTAGTATGATTTTTTTCATATATATACTTTATAGTAATCCAGAGGGACGCAATCATACCGCTAAAGCATTAGTCTTGGGTGTCATTAAAACGCAAACAATATCATGGTTTTGTAGAACTTCACTTGATGTATATGCACTATCCATCTATAACTTGAACAAACAGGTGCCAGGCAATTCCAGTTCATTGAATATCGACAAGTCAGTAACAGAAAAGAAGACTAGTATTGGACATCCAATCGGTTCGACTTCAACCCTTGACTTTGTTGTTATTGAATCAGTCTTACAGGTAATAAGTTTACATTCTTGTATCATATTATGTTACAGTATACTATTATAGTTACCAACACTCTGTTACAGATAATGTTGCCATTGTGAATACCTTGGATATAATGTTTTAAACCTTTTACCTTAAATAAGAGATCTGTAATACTTAAAAGAAGATCCTACCGTCTGAAGTATGTATCACTCGCTAACTTTAAACCGTCTTTTGAATATCGACAAACGCAATGAAGATTTATTTGGCATGTATTTGTCTCAACCAACCACAACAGTCATATTTACCCGTTATTAACCAGCCTTTTAATTCGTCACTTGGATTTGGCATTTTTTAGACTGTGTATTACTCAATAGCTCGTAGTGTCACTGGTTGCTTGACAATGGCGAGTCTTTTGTCATTCTGTATCCATTGTTTTACCTTCTGTGTGATGTCGAATTTTAAGAATTTCCTTGAATTATTATTGAGTGGTAATTATCAATATTTTGAGCTCCACAATTAAAATTTAAAAAGTAAGGTAGCAAATACGTATTAGAAATAAGGTAGATGCGTTAGAAAGATCAGTTTTGTTCAAGCGCTGGTATAAATATTTTTAATTGGTCAGGTATGAACTATTCTTGTAGTACAATTTTGCAACAAAAGTACCTTTTTTTCAGGTTCTGGCTAAAAAGATTTTTGATTGGAAGGAAATAGGCAGAAAGCTTCTACTAAAAGAAGCAGAACTGCAGACAATCGATGTAGAAAATAAGAAGCATGTGGAAGCAGTTTATCAGATGTTACTCAAGTGGAAACGAAAAAATGGAAAAGATGCATCATACAGGGTATTAGGAGAGGCCTTGAATGAAGCTGATCGAAAGGACCTTCAAGATGATTTGTACGATCAAGGTGAATATTTCATGAAATCAAAGAAGTGAACAAATTCTTGAACTGCTCATGAGGAATGACTTGCAGCAGCTTTACGTGTTGCATTTCATCTGAGTTCAATTGCTCGATGCAATCGTATTACAAGTTCATTTACAAATTAGTTCATTAACGCCAAGCTTTATTTCAATGTCAAAGCATTTGACACTTCAAAGTGGTTTTTACGTGTTCAATATGAAGTGCCTGAGTAAAGAAATTGTCAAGGCAAGAATCAGAATCATAACTTTACTTACTCTATTAATTTTCTTCCTTTGTGTAAGAAGAATTATTGCCTTAGTTTGCGTACTTGCAAGCTTTGGTATCACTATTGGCTTTGGTGAAATTGCATATCAAACGTTATATTGTTACTCGGGTAACCTCACTATCAGCATAAAAATAGCTTATCAAAGAAATTTTAATATTTTTGTCACGTTTAGCTAATTGAAAAGTAGATTTCATAAGTCGTACTTCTATATCCATGTGTTTCATTTGTATGAATAGTTTCGTTTCACTTAATACTTTTGTCAATCTTTAGTTTGTTACAAGGTCAACGAGGTTTGACACACCGATCCAACTAGCGGATATTCACCAGGAGATAATTCCCTATCAACTGGTAAGAAACGTTTAAGTCATGCATTTGCTTTGGTATAAGACAAAGAGCAAACTAAATGTTATCTCACACTTAAAGAGTGTCATGTGATTATTTTCAAAGAATCAAGACTAAAACAATTCGTGAGGTATATCTCTACTTTGTTTCATATACATTTAAGTTAATCAATATTTTGTTTTCATTTAACATATTTATTTCAAAATTGAGGGTGTACTATCATGATCAGAAAGGGGTACTTTTAGTGGCTTTTTGAGGTTTTACATGACCCCTTCGTTCGACTCAGTTTGACAGCGGTTATGTTGAATTTTAATATTCTATTACTGTTACAGTATTGCCTTCTTTCCCTCCAAAGGGAAAAATGAAAATACAAATTAAAACTTCAGGTCCTAAAAGATAACACAATGTGTCGGTTGTCCAGGTAAATAGTATTTATAAATTTAGATTCGATCATTTGGGAGGTTTTGAAAAATAATATATTCTTGCTTGCCTTTTTATGTATTTTAATCTTTCTCATACGTTTATTTTTTACGTTCTTATACAAATCACAACAACAAGTTAATCAGCTTTGAATTAGCAAAAGGATTTATTTTAATTCCTTCGTTTTTTTTTATTTACACAGAATGAAGATAAATCGGAGTTGGGCACCTGTGAGATACCATTAAAGATTGTAACCTCATAGGTAATAGTATATAATACCATTGGAGATTAAATGTACAAGAGCATTGTATTACTGTCCTAGTGAAGAAAACCTGATTAAATGCATATCTGGGAACATTCCCAGAAGAACTATACTAAGGTTAAAGTGATTGCAAATACTTTCAATTTATTGCATTAGGTCAACGTTTCATATATCTATGAAAAGTCAAAGAAAGGATCATAACCAAAATATTACACATACCAGATATTTAGGTCAAATATTCAGTTTTGAATCGAGGTGTTCTCTAACGTATCCAACATATCCTTCAGTTATCAAATATAAAAATAAACAACAACAAAACATGTGACTAGGTATGAAAATATAAAACTAGGTTTCATGAAAGAGTTTCAATTTCTCTCAGTTGGAATTGCGTACATAAAATTATAAATTCCATCTTCAAGATATGAGAAGCTAAACTTTTGAGACAAATAATAAGAACATGTTGTATTATTGAACACAGAACTGCAAAAATACCACACAAATAAAGTGATACATAAAGACAAAATAAAGTTAATAACGGAGAGATAATAACCAACACACATTGCTCTGTTTTTAACAATGTAATAATCCATTTTCCGCCTAGCTGTTTGTAATATTTTACAAAGAATTGATCAAATGCGCAGAACGAAACTTGGATATTTGGATTTTAACAAATTTACATTTCTGTTCAATTATAATGACTGTATAAGGTTTCGACAAAATTCATTCCATAATAACTTCCCCATTTCAGATTATGGACCTTTACAGGAACATTTAAATATAAAGGGTTGAGGGTCAACCCCTTACAGAATCCCCAAATCAAAAGTGTTGTACATATATACTCCATAACACAATAAAATAATTGTTGTCAAATCCATTAAGGAACAGTGCAGCAAAAACAAACCCAGGTAATAATCAGTAATATTTATTAATTTGTTTATATGTATAAAAGTTCTTTCTTAAAGTAAATACTTTTTATTAAGACTTAATATTTCCAAGAATCAGGGTTCAATTATATGATATTATATATAAAGATATATATTGTCCGGTG
>JAIPMN010042069.1:0-28224 GCA_020650975.1 Apostichopus californicus
ATATATTATTATAATGTCTTAGCCTTAGGGATTGGTTCACTCAAGGTATGAAACATATACTTATATATTATTATAATGTCATAGCCTTAGGGATTGGTTCACTCAAGGTATGAAACATATACTTATATATTATTATAATGTCTTAGCCTTAGGGATTGGTTCACTCAAGGTATGAAACATATACTTATATATTATTATAATGTCATAGCCTTAGGGATTGGTTCACTCAAGGTGTGAAACATTTACTTATATATTATTATAATGTCATAGCCTTAGGGATTGGTTCACTCAAGGTATGAAACATATACTTATATATTATTATAATGTCTTAGCCTTAGGGATTGGTTCACTCAAGGTATGAAGCATTTACTTATATATTATTATAATGTGTTAACCTTAGGGATTGGTTCACTCAAGGTATGAAGCATTTACTTATATATTATTATAATGTCTTAGCCTTAGGGATTGGTTCACTCAAGGTATGCAACATTTACTTATATATTATTATAATGTCTTAGCCTTAGGGATTGGTTCACTCAAGGTATGAAGCATTTACTTATATATTATTATAATGTCTTAGCCTTAGGGATTGGTAAACTCAAGGTATGAAGCATTTAATTATATATTATTATAATGTCTTAACCTTAGGGATTGGTTCACTCAAGGTAGGAAACATATTCTGCATTACCATGTATAGTAGTGACCATTTCTCCAATCTTTGAATTTTTATCAATTTTGTCCTTGTCTTGTAGGTTCCATACTGTGGTTGTGTGACTCTTCAGGAATACAAAGAGTTTGGCATTTGGGATCTTGTCCAGCCTCCCTTCCCAACACTTACTCATTCACCAAACAGCCGATTTGATTGGAGAAGCCTGCAGCCATGAATATTCACATGTTCTGGCAAGTCAACAGAGTATTTGGTTACAGAGAATAGTTTGAAACACATTTTGTTTTCTTCTCTCTGCATATTGTAATTTATTAGTTAATGACGAATAACATAGGGAGTCTTGTTCACAGTAGATGAGTAAGAATAGTATATATATATATACACACATATATAAAAGAGAATAATATTATCATATTCACTAAGTTCACTGGTTCATTCCTGGAAGGTGATGCTACGGCCTCAACATTTTGTGTGATTATTTAATTCATCTTTTATTCTTCTTTTTTCTTTCCATTTTTAGTACAAAGATTTAACATCAGAAATGTAATTGCTTTAATAGAAGTGAACATTACTATGAAAATACGCGAGGTTTGTTGGCTGGTTGGGGGCGGGTGGGAGGGAGACTGAGCTCCAGTGTAATCATATCATTTAATTCGAACATAGATTTGAATTAAACAACCTACTAGGTAACTAAACTTTGAAGGTTACTTTCAATTCTTTTGCAAAGAATGTTGGAGAATTTCAATGGATAGCTGTATGTTCTATTGCAAACCTTTCCTAAACTTTTGATGGATTTACTATTTTACCAGATCAAATTTAATTGGTTTTATACATATCCATACTAAGATTTGTTAAAGCGTGATTAAGTTTATTGGTTTCTTACAATATCCATTCTAAGAATTGTTTATGCCTAATTAACTTTATTGGTTTCTTAAAATATCCATTCTAAGGTTTGTTTATGCATTATTAACTTCATTGGTTTCTTACAATATCCATTATAAGATTTGTTGATGCCTAATTAACTTTATTGGTTTCTTACAATATCCATTCTAAGATTTATATAGGCCTATTTATCTGTTTTGAGTATGTTTTGAAATTAGTGTAGTTTGTTTCATATGAAGAGTTTGTAACTTTGCTTGTAAGTTTTTCAATTGTCTTAAGTTAAAATTACATATGATACATTTGTATTTATTAAGGTCACATTAAATTCTATAGTATGTTAATGGTTTATCATTTTCACAAATATATTAAGTATATATAAGTAGGGTTAGAACACCACTCTGTGGGTTTCATGATCTTGTGTTAATATACTAGGCTAGTACTAAAACTAATGGCATTCATTGAAAACTTGTGTTTTGTGATGTTGTATTAATCATAGAAATTTTTTTATTCAAGAGATTGTGTTTAGAAACTTCCATTTCATTAAGTGGCAAACTTAGTAGGTGATTATGTAGTTCCATGCTGCTGTTGTACCTATACAGTTAATAACTTCTCTGGTACAACACTGTAAAATAATAGGTAAATTGACGAAGATGCTACACGATTGCTGAGATCATATATGGTTCTGTATCAAGTCATATTGATAACAATTGTGAGCCTCAAAGTGTTAATTTTACAAATGTGTAGCATTTAACTATTGTCTATGACACTAACAATGGGACCAAACCTCAATGTACACCAGATGGTGAAAGGGCAGGCCCTAGGGGCAATTATGTCTCCAAACCCATCTTTCATTCATATACTATGAATTAAGCATACACTATTCCTTATTCTGTACTTTCTCCGGTCCCCCTCATTGATGCCTTTGGACCCCTTAATTGTCCCTCTGGTCAGCCCTGAGTCAGACACCAATGTTCAGCTGAGTTTGTTGTGACTAGACAGGTAGATGGCTATGTCATAGATTACTGCTACAGTGTCATTCTGGGTAACTCCAGAAAATAAACAATTTCCAATTGTTTTGATGTTCGTCTTATCGATAACTATAATGTGATACCTTAGACTATTTAATGTCATCTATGACAAACATGTCATGAAGAAAAAGACATTTTATATGTTATGTTAATATTGTATCTCCATAGTGGCCTTTCATTAATTTTGTGAATGTTATTTCTTCTTCAAAGTCTGAATGAGAAGTGTTTAAATATCCCAGTTATATCCTATTGTTCATTTACTAAATGTACATCTTAAGCATGAACAATTTCTAGCAAGGTATTTTTATAGGTTCCAAAGCTGTTTTTCTTTCAATATCAGCATTTGTTTTATGGATAGTGGGGGGGGGGGGAGTGTATCTGTTAGGAATATGGATAGGCAGAACGTTTATAGTGTGTGTTAAACTATGTCAGATTGTATGCCATCAAACTTTATACCTTCATCTGCATGTGTGGTTGCCATTGATGGTAAAAATACAGGTCAACATGAAACTATTCAATGTGCTTAGCATATTCATAGTGTTGTAATTGGAAATATATATTCTATCTTTTGTATTACTCGCAATAATCCGGGGCCTCTTACTTTCTATATCAATGGCTTCTCGTCATATTGCTTGTCATTGAAAGTTAATTTATGAACTTTTATGAAGAAGAGACACTATTGAATATTATTTTTGTTTGTTTTGTTGACCTTTTAACAGGGGAAACTTCATCATAATACGTTGTACATGGTAAAAACAAAAACAAAGAAATTTATCATTTTTACTTTAAATATTCAACAAATATAGCATGTAGTAGCAGAATGTTGTGTCTAATATGTGATCTAAGAAGAAAACTAACATCTTTTTGCTATTATTTCTGCATGATTTGTAGTAAGGGCTTAGAGCATTTCTGGCTTAAAAAAGTGTCTTGAGAAAGATTAGTTGTTTTTTTTCTTCCATGATTGTTGGTAACTTAAAATGTGAAGAGGTAAATAATGTCAGCAAATGTGTTTTTTTTCTAGTACATAATGGTATTTAATAAACACATTGTATAACTTTCTTCACCTGGCCTTCAACAATTATTGCCTTGATGATGTTTCCTGTTTTCATACAAACTAATAGTGCCAACATCTTTGTGATCTTTCCAGCTACACAACTGACTGGTTAGAAATCTCTAGTACATTACTCTTCCAGACTTATATCTTCCTGTAAGAAAAAAATGGCAGTAAATGTTGTTAGTTTTACAAATATACATTTCAAAAGTATCCACACCTTTGTTCATTAACATCTTTTGCTAATTAATACCTTTTTGCATACCTTATTCACTCTATGACAAACATGTTATACTAAAAATTAATTTTGTTCGGTAAACCGGTCTGCCTTTTCTGTAGTCTGTTTTGTTTCAAAGCAAATAACCTTGATATGCTGCATGCATTGAATACATTAGATTGTCCAAGAAGGCTGATTGTTTATTGACATGCACTATAACTCTATGTTTATATAACGTTTCATATAATCTCATTTTGTATTTTTGTATCAGATAGTATATTTTAAGGTTTAGTAGTATATAGTGTCACTACTTTTGCAAAGAGTACTACAGAAAAAATAAAGTTAAAACAATACAGCTATTACAATATGTGTAAATACGTCAAATAATTGAAATGGATTTGCAGATGCTGGAGCACAAAGAAACATTATCCTGGAGTGAAAGTAACTAAGTAATATAAATACATAAATCTATGTAGCATGTGCTGGTTGCGTGTTCTTAATGTGTACGTTTGGGGCCGAAATACAAGTGAAGTGTTACATGCTCAGGAAACATAAACATCTATGAGTGTTATTGAATGATAAATACTAAAGACTGTATTGAATGGTGATATTAGTGATTGTATACTTAAATATATTATATTTACTGAAGATGAGATACCATAGTATAAACCTGGCGTGGGTGGGAAGATGGAAAATAGTGGTGAATGTTTTCTTGCTGACACTTCATTGTTAAGAACACATTTACTCTGAAATAAAAATACAGTTAATTTCCATATCTTTCCTAATATTTGTTTTCACTGCATTTCATTGCACGGTTGTTCATATATAACAGTAACACCAAATAACTCTCCGTAGTTAGATGCCATTTTTTCACTTCCGTGTGACTTCATTGATTAGTTTTATGTATGTTGTTAGCAACAGATAATGTCATGGTCTATTGAAACCTACAACCAGTATGATTTTACTATTACTATCTCAATTGATTGTTTCCATGGACACCCCAGTGTTAATTTCCTTTGCACCAGGCTTTGCACCAGGCTTTGCACCCAGGCTTTGCACCTTCTGATTTTTGCGGCTAACAATCATATTTCAGGTCAATTATACCCACATTTATTTTCAACTACACATCATGCTGACGTAGCATGTCTTTCATTTTGAGTTTCTTAAACATTCTTAAGTTGTAATTGTCTTTGTTTTTTATTTTTTATTGTAAATATTCAATTTACGCCAAAATGGTGTAAATAGGTTTATCTATATCAGAATCGTGAATATTGTAAATATAAATAAAAACATGTCTCCAGTTGTAGTTAATTTGATACGCATGCGTCCATACCACCACACATAATACGCACATATAATAATTACAGCAGGTAAAGCTATAACCAGTCATGGCTCACACCAAGTTGCTATTGTTTATCCAGAACATTTGATGACCTAAATGCTAGCGACTAACATCCATTGCGGATATGGAAGGATATGTATATGTTATCTTAAATTATCGATAACTTGTGAGTTTTTTCTTTTCTTGTCTTTTAGAGCAACTTTTTCATTTCTTATTAAAGATATGTATAACTGTTAACGCCCTTAACTAGAAAGAAGAGGAAGTGATGTATTTTAGTTTACAGATAAGGTGATTGTCCTTCCGGTTTGTTGCTAGCGCAACTTCCGGTGATAGTAGTAACAGAATGATAAAAAACGTTAGAATCTGAAGTACGTTTGCAACTTTCCTCCTTTAAATTTTATTTGTATATCTGCAGAGACGATCATTATTATAAAATTATTTCTACAAGAATAATCCAAATGTTTCATCGTTTTCTTTTGTGTTATCTTAAATCGACAGCAAGTATTTCTATTACCGCTTACAGTGATTAAGAGTATTATATAGTTCCAAGTGGATGATGTATGATATATTCGAGCACCTGCGAGTTAGGTTAAAATAACCCCCCCCCCCCCCTCCCACACACACACACACTCTCTCTTTCTCTCTTCCAACACCACCTGCATCATCCAGCAACACTTAAAGGGAACTTACGGAGGGAGTCAATTAAACATTTATCTTAACGAAAAAAGAAACACCCCAAACTGTTATATGAAACCCATACCTATGATGTACTGTCATGAAGTGATGTTATACATCCTTTAAGTTCCTTACATTTTCATGGAAGGTCTTTAACCCTTGTCACTTTTGACCTTCAAGGTTCCTCTCTTTCGTTCCCACGGTGTTCAAATAAAGAAATACAATAGAAATTGCTCGGTCCATTTTCAGACGTCTAGCTTACTAGCCCGTATTTTCAGACAAAGAAAAACATAACCAAAAACTAGGACCACGTGTCGTTTTCTTCTTACTCGTGATTTTTTCATTCATTGATAGATTTGATGAATATTTATGATGACCGAAGTAGGTAATGTTGAACTATTCATGTATCAGATGCCCCATCACGTGTGACTCTAAGCGTTGCAACTTCTTCTGAACAATTTTAATAGAGACAAATTGGTTCACGAAAAGAACCAACAAGTGCTCGAGATCATGTTACGGTCGTATAGTTGATACCTATTTGTTTCCAATCAGTATCTCTAATTTTACAGCGATTACTAGAACTTTTAATTCTTAGGGAGAAAATAAATGATCTTGAAATGATCCATTAATTATTGAAACAGGATACCGATCATGATGATGATGGTGATGGTGATGATGATGATGATGATGATGATGATGATGATGATGATGATGGTGGTGGTGGTGGTGGTGATGGTGGTGATGATGATGATGATGATGATGATGATGATGATGATGATGATGATGATGATGATGATGATGATGATGATGATGATGATGATGATGACGACGACGACGATGACGACGATGACGACGACGACGATGATGATGACAATGATGATGATGACGATGACGATAACGACGACTCCGATGATGGAGACGATAATGATGATGATGACGATGGTGATATCCAAATTTATTAAATAATAAAATTACGATATATGTAACACATATGATTATAGGCCATGAGGTCACAACTAACATATATGTTGACCCAGAAACCCAGTTCGTCGTAGGTTTGTGCTTGAGAATCGATGGAACAAAATGTCCTGTTTCTACGCAGAGCCTAAACCATCCAGTTTATAAAGGTCATAACATGTCGCTCTCATGTTATATACCGTATCGAGGGTAGTTGTAGTCTCAACTACGTAAACATACGAACGATTTGTCAACTCTGCCTCACTTTCTTCCCGGTGAGCGACTTTAGACAGTTGTGCATTTAATGTCAGGGATAAGTGGTCTACTCGGCATTTCTCGTGCATATGTAAACACTCAAAAAAACATGGTGTGATGAATTGATTCCACAAGGGTATGTAATTAACGGCTCTCATATAATAGATGTATATTTCACTTTCAATCAGGCTCTCATATCACAACTTATTAAGATCAATTTTGTTCAGACACATCCAGTAGTTCTTATGACTAATATCATCATATCATCCTATCATCATGGTTAAAATCGGACCGTTTCTGTTAATCAGTTTGTGGTTGACGTCTTGTGGTAAGTAAATTACCCTTTACAAAATGTATGAAAACTGTCAACAATAAACTGCCAAAATTCTTATTATTATCTTTTGTTATCATATTTTTCGTAGCTATCAGAGGAAGTATCGTTCCGAAATGTGCTGGAACTTCAGGCAGCCTTCAACCAGTACAAACTACCGCATGTAAAGGTCTCTACTACGAACCGGTCTGCCTCGTTTGCGGTGATAAACGATCTGATGTGAAATGGCTTTTCGGGGAAACTTTAGTAGCACAAAAAGGAATCAACTTTGGACATGTAGACAGTGTAGACAAATGCGATGACAACATCCCATCGATAGGTTTGGCATCGTGCTACCAGGCAATGTCATATCTGATCAGTTGTAAGCTGGTAAACAGGAAAACCAACTTAGCTACATTTAAGCTTGAATGTATAGGACCAGGTAAATATATCACACTATGTAATCATTGAATAGTAGGTATAAATATATATATTTACAAATGAAATGCCATTTGTTATTGATTTCTTATAATAACTACCTAGTGCAGGTTTTAATACGTAAGTTAGGTTGTAAGTATAAACTTGAAATTATGGAACTTCTCAACAGTCAACTCGTCTTTTGCTGAGTTTGAGGAAAATAAACAGCTTCCGTATTTATATTAAACTAACAGGTAAATCTTATTGATTTCAGAATTGCTTATCATGGAGTGGAACAGTCTGGAATTTCTTGAAGATAACCTAACTCTTGTCAATCCCAGTAACGAAATAAATCTGGTCTGTGATTTTCGACAAGTTCTACCACCAGTTACCCTACAATGGTTTGTTGATGGCGAATTATTCGAAACAAAACGCTTCAGAAAGAAAGTCAGTCAGCCGAGTACCTACTCGCTATCATTGGCCTTAAATTCGTCCCAAGTTAATAGGTCTATCACCTGTACCAGCTATGGAAATCGCGCGCCGAACATGAGTCGTACTATATTTCTTTCGAAAAGAAGACAAATATCAGGTGATTTGTTTTTATTGGTGTTCTTTTTCTGTAAACTTCGTTTTACTTTTTCTTTGAGATTAAACCTTGAGAGATGCTGCAACTGCAATTTGAAAGGAAACACCTCACAATTCTTTAAATAAATCCTGATGATGACATTAACTTTTAATTTGTATTCTTATTTAAGTTTTCATTTGTTAACATTATCTTCTTATTAGAGTCCTCATCTTCATCAGCTGCTACTACGGTAGTGATATTACTGGCAATAGTCAGCCTTGTCATAACACCTGTGGCTTACAAATTAGTAAAACGTAAGTAATTACATACGTTATTTACTTTATTAATAATTCGACCTCTCATATATTTAAAAGGTCACATATTGAGGTCACATACTCGAAAGTTTAGGAATACGGAAATGTTTTGTGATGTAGAGTCCTAATCTTCTTTAGCTGCCACTACGGTAGTGATATCACTTTCTGTATTCAGCCTTGTAATAATACCTGTGGCTTACAAAATAGTAACAATTTAATTAATTATATACCATATTAACTTTATTAAAAACTCGACATCGAATATATTTGCAAGGTCACATATTGAGGTCACATATATAATCGAAAGTTTAAGAATAAGGAAATGTTTCGTGATATTGAATCAAACGTACTTATGTCAGTTATGTGTACTGATGTATATATGATAGAATTAACAAGCTGTTGTTGAATAATTTATAAACCACATAGCAACACATTATTCATCAAGTAAGCTTAGCGCGCATGTTAATTATTAGCTCTTGAGTCTCTCATTTATTTTAATTTTATATTTTTTCCTTCATTCCAGGTGAAGGTTACACTGCAATCAGATGGTAAATTACAATTTCATTATAGTGGACACATAGAGATACTTACGTTTTTAATTAAACTTCAGTTTAAATGTAATGAAATAACATTGAACATTTAATTCTCTCATAACTTATGATAGTTTTGCATAAACAGAAAGAATATAAAATTAAAGATATTTTTGATGATGTATGTCATTGGTTACGACTCCTCTCATGATGATATTAATCTCGTGTATGTCTTCAAGGTTTTCATCTCTAAAGAGAAAGTAGACAAAACGAGAGTGCAGAGAACAGAAACGAATGTTACATGATTCTGAATAGGGAAATAAATAACTTATATACCGGTTAAAGGCCAAGTTATGTCTAGAAAATGTCAGAAATGTCTATGAACTATATAGGGTCGCATATCGTAAATTTCAGCAAATGTAAAATTGCACGTAAAAGAACAAAACAAATAACGCGTTCACAATTTACAAAAACAGTTGGAAACATCAAAGGGGTGTCTCTCAGAATGCTTTTTGTGAAAAATAGGTCTAATAAACTGTGAATCAACACTGCATGAAATATTAAGCTGCTTGCTAGTAACATAAATATATATACTGTGAACGAATCTGAGCTGCTTAACGTTTAGTGGTCCATGTTATAGGACAACAGAACATTAATCGTAAGATTGCCTAATTGAAGTGAGCTTAAATTTAACATATATTGTCTGCACAATCACGGGCACAGGAAGTTGTTGCCAGGCATCCAGAATGGTTCATAAAAGAACTATTAGGGTCCCTCGCCCTATTATCGTTCACTTTTGACTAAAGTAGTCTGTGTGCTCACTTCAGGCCCGTAACAGAAGAGGGTGGGTGTTCGACACTTCCACTCCTAGCGGCAGACCCGTGTTCCGCATTCGAGGTGAAGATATTCGCGTCGTCTTTTTTTTTTGAGAGGGGGGGGGGGGCTTGTTCCCTGTAGAATCGAAGCTTTTATTGTAGGGCTTGTCCGCTTGGGGTACTTTTATATTGCTTGGACGGGGTGTGAGACTCCAGTCTTGAAACCCTTACCCATTTCTAAGAATCACTTGACCGTGGACAGGCACCATGTCTAAATATTTCTTACAAAGACAAGATAGTTCCGTTGGAGCGGCCTTTTGTATGGGGGTACCCCCTTCCCACCCCACCCACCTCCGTGGAGAGCGTACTACAGTGACTACGTTTGATTGGCTAGCATACAGAAGGTAGGTTTAGTTCCGCTTGACTAACAAGGCCACTTTGAGAGCAGTTTCATATGGCTGTTTGAAGAAACGACCAATGATTCCTACCTTGCTATTGACTTTGTATTGAACTATTGTAATAAGTTTCAAGACCACAATTGCTCATAAAGATGTCTTATTAAGCTCCTCGCTACGAGCAAGCAGCGTTTAATTCCATGAAGTTTCCAATTCACAGTTTGGCTACTGTACACAGATAGCATCCTGTATTTACGTTTACGATACACCTCCAAGCCCCACCCCATCCCTAAGCCCCTTTTACGTTTCGCGTGAATTTTTACGTTTAACGCAAATTAAGATACGAGGTCCAACAACTAACTCAGCCAATATCACTTGTCATAAAAACAACAGTTTAAATATCGTGACAGAATATTACTATACAAATCTGTAACGGACATTACGTTTGATTACTTCCCACACAGTACCCGATGGTTTTATTCCGTGAGTTCAATATTCTCCAGCAGTTGGGAAACTGGTATTGACATGGAAAGTAACGCGCAGCACCTCACTGAAGTGAAACGGACAGGACGTCAGAAGAGAAAGACAATTGGTGTGCAGTCTTTATCATTTCGTAGTACGGTTGTGATTTTGTCATCAACTAAGACAATCATTGATTACTGTTTAATGCCTATGACAGAAACATGTTAATGTAAAAGAAAATACACTTTTTTTGCTTTATTGTGAATGGATTTTTATTGTTGTAAATCTGTATTATCATATTTATTAGCGAATATGGTTCGATTTGACTTAAATTTGCAATAGCCAAGTTAAAGTGATCCACGAAAACGTTTTTTTTTAGTAGAAAAACCATCACAAGAATTTCAAGAAAATAAAAACAATACACATTTTGATGTTGTGGCTGCAGATATTGCCTCATACGAGAGAAATATCCGTAGAGGAGTGACGATGAACATCCAAACTATATCTCGTGTGTGTATGTTTTATGGTTCGATCCCCAATGTAGGTTATATCGTTAAAGTCACCACAAATCTGGAAGTATTATCCAATAGGCTCGGTGCGGCTTCCATTAACTTAATGTACAAGCTGTGGTTTTACCCAGATATCACATTATGGGGTATTTTCTCTTTACAGGCAACAGGTCAATGCTCAGCAAAGAACCAGTCATTAGCGTAAAGTTACAATCAAGTGAAATGTTTGAGTACTGGAATGCGCAGGCGTCGAATGAAGACTGTACTGAATTTACTTGCTTCGCGAAAGTGCTGCCAGGTACTAGAATTTTGAGCTATCTAAACCATTTATCGGAGTCCAAATACTAAATATAACTACTTGTTATGCTTCGTTGTCATCAACCACAGATAAACGTAGCAGTTCATAATGTGCATCTCAAGACTTAAAGTGCAATATTGCGTTGAAAATATGTATATGTAGCCACACTTACCGGCTTTAATCCTTTAAAGTGTCAAATGAAACTTAATTGTACAAAGTTGAAATATAAATGAAAAAATCCTGAACAGCACCATCACAGTTATCGGCAAAAAAAGTAAGCTCATTAACTTGTCAATCGAGTCACGTATTTGTGTCGGACGTGATAGAGAATACCAAGCCCTAGACAGTGATTGATCAAATTGAACAACATGTTAACGTTCTGTAGACTAGACTAATCAGCAATATTTTCGGAACATACCTTGGATTAAAGCAAAGCCCATATGCGCTATTAATTTGCCTTCGGAAAGGAATCTTTATGGAAGAGAAAAATACGGTAGATGTGAATAGAACTTTCAATACTAGCTTTGTCGTTTCTCATTCATTGGCGAATGCTAGCATAAATGCAGTCAAATTGTCATATTTTTACAAAAAGGCTCCTTACTCGTTAATTAGGGTTTTCCGAGTACCAATTCTTTCATAGTAATTTCTTTCTAATCAATCACAAGTTGCTGGTATGTAAGTGAAGTTGGAATGCTTAAAATTTCAGACGAACAAAGTATTAACCTTTATATTGTGTCCAGTAAATAGTTTCGCAAAATATAGACAGTTGTCAATACATATAGTATTAATTCAAATAGGTCATAGTTCCGTACACCTTCAGATGTCATAAAAACATATTAAGCAAATGGTGAAATATGTTATTTCTTCTGCTGTAATATTTTCTTCAGATCAAGCAACAGCTGATGACTATGTGACGATGAGAACTCTTGCAAAGAGTCTCTCGACTTTTAAAATGGACAATAAATTTGTTAGAATCTTGTTCATGTCGACCCAAGAGAGTAAGTATTCAATCAATTATGTATACATTTTGCAATTACTAGTAAAAGTAAATTCGGGTGATATCCAATTTAAACACAAAATAAATTATTTGTGAAATAAGTCGATAAGGAAACGTTATAAACATTTTAAAAAGCGATCCACATTTATAAGTCTTAACGTTATAACAATGATCTTCCTGCAGCACCCATGGTGTTCTATTATGAATCAATGAACTTCGGAACACTTCAAGATCATGTCAAGAATCGTTTTGCAAGCCATGCGATGACCACAAACGAAGACGGTCAGCTACATCTGGAGAAAATGTTGGAGGATTTGCTTTCCATTGCATTGAACATTTCCGATGCAATGTCGTATCTTGTCTCCAAAAAGGTAGTCTACAATGATGCTCTATTCAAATGGTTATAGGATTTATATACTTTGTAAGACTTCAATTCCTCTTTAGTTGCGAGGAACCATAATCATTAAAAAAGGAAACTGTTATTCAAATGAAGTTAAATTGTTATGGGATGCTGATTGTTGCACTTATATATAAACATTATATTGTCTTAATCTATTAACAGTTTTGTCATCCAGCACTATCGTTGAGAAAAGTACTACTGACCGAAAGCGGCTCTTACAAGTTGTATGACATTTATCCGCACAAACTATGTAAAGCAAGAATCAAACAGCTAACGAGAAAGGTAATTTAATTACTGTTATTGGTATTTAATTTACATTTTGTCATCGATTTAGTTTGGAAAAGAATTTAGTCATCGATGAACTGAATTCATTGATGTATTTTCTCTCTATCCATGCAGGTAAATCCGCCGATTGCCTGGATGGCTACAGAGATATTTATCCTTGAAAAGTATCTGCTTAAGAGTGAAGCCTGGAACCTTTCCGTTTTCTTGTGGCAGTTATTTTCGATAGGTAATGTGCCAAAAGTTGTACAAACATTTTTAAATTACATTAAGTTATACGTATTGGGTATAATGTCAGTGATATTATTACACAATAGCTATGGTCAATGTTATTATGTTTAGGTAAACATTGCCACAAATTAATGTATATGCCAAAAAGAGGGGAAGGGAGAGGGGGATTGGGCTACTGGTTCGGGACCCGGGGTCAATTAGTAGACCAGGAAACATGAACGGGGACAGATAAAGTATACAACGGTAACCTAAGATTACAGGAAGGTAACCAGTTGGCCCGGAGTTTATCAGCTCTATCAACGCCTCTCATTAATGTGCGGTTTTCGTTCCTTATAGGCGAGTACCCTTTCGAAGGATTAAGTTCAGCCGATGTGAAGGCAAAAGTAATTGAAGAGTTCCTGTTACCAAAACCAGAAATCTGTCCACAGGATATGTAAGCATTGAGATCTATGCCAATTTGTGTCTATCGTAAACAATATAACGTGGTTGCTTTAGCATGTTCATCATCGTGAATAATCAGAAAACGAAATGGCTTTTATAAGATCGGTCATAACTTAGCTGTAACATTTAACCCACGAAACAAATTAAGAACCAAATTATTAACCCGATTTTTACGATCACTTTTGAGTTACAGGCCCATGTCATTGTATTTATGTTTTTGATTATGGAATGAGGTATATAATATATTTGTGTTAGTTTAAAATTCTTGGTTGTGAAATATAAAATTAACCATCAGTTCACAAGTATCAGAATAAAGCAGTCTTATACATTATCTATCTGCAGTGTGCTTGGATAAATTTTTCGTAAATTTATTTCAAAATCAGAAATTGGTAACATTTTGCGTGGTTGTGAAAATAATATGTATCATTGTTTATGTTACATATAACATTTGATTAACTATGTTAAATCTGTTATTTGCGCTGATGTTTCTTTGACCTAAGCTGAACCAATATAAGACGCATATTTCTTTTATTTTTCGACAGATATGAAATAATGGTGTCTTCTTGGCAAACTAATCACCAAACACGACCAGTATCCGCTGTAATGGTTCAAACAATCAAATCTTTGATTGGAAGATTGGATGATGAAAATTAAAGAACCATTTGCTCGAAACAGAAAACTCCAATTGGTGATCAAGATATGGGAAAGAAATATTTTCGAGTAAGACAGCGATACAAATCATTCCACACTGTAACTTTGTGCAACATGAAGCTTTCGACTAACAATAAGAAAACTGAATATCATACCAGGAAGTGTTTAGATGACCTCCCTGGATAATTGAAGTCTTCTCTTGATGTTACGCATGTCTTTATTCAGTGAATGAGGCTATATGAATAATGGCAGTGTGCATGATACCCATCCATTGATTATAAATCCAATACATTTAAAATTCTTAAGGTAATGGCATTAACTTTTCGATAACTTAAGAATCATGAAAACATAATTTAAAAAATTATTCTTCTTCTTTGATGGCATTTATTATCCACTATGTTTTGAAGCATTATGGTAGGTGAGACACATAAAGTATTATACCTCCAGTTTGTCTAACTAGTTGTGCTTGGCAAGTCAAAGAGATAGAGAGAAACATACCAAAAACTCACCTATTACAGACACATTTGTTTGAAAAAAAATGCGTTTGCATTTTGGGATCATTTTAACGTTATGCACACCATCACAAACACATTCAACTATTGTTGTCATCCAGCGCTCTGCAAACACAAACAACACAAAGTAACAGTGAGATAATTAGTTTTAGTGTGTAGAATCTGTAGTGTTTACTAGTGTAAATAAATCATCTTCTTAAAGTATCAATGAGGTAACATTTCCTGGATATTACATATAACTGCGTCATAATATTCACTCAATATCAGATGTTATGTCATTCATAAAAATTGCAATACTATAGGACAATGTGATATATAACGCATGGCCATTTGTACTAACATTTTGCAAACAGTAAACATTGCAGTAATAATTTAGAGTGTTTTAGTATTTACTAGTGTAAATAAAGTATCTAGGGGGTAACTTTTCCTGGATATTACAGATAATAGTATCATAAAAAGTAAGACTTTACTTAATAAAAGATGTATTGTCATTAATACACATTGCAATAATATAGCATCTGTTAAATGAAGCGTGATAGTATATTTACTAACAGTAGTCTACGAAAGTCTGTAACATCTTTGTAGAAAACCAAATGTTTGCAATAAGTTACAACTTAAAAGGATATGTTTGCTTGTAGATTCAAGTTCCCTAGGCCTGTAAGAATAACGAACAGTTCGGTGAGATATTTCAAATATTGCAGCATCTAATATGCCTGCTAAAACGTGTCATGTTCTCCAATTTTTAGTTAAAATGTAAAGTACATGTGGTATGTTCATAAGTAGTTGGCCCTCGGATTGCATGCAACAATAAATATACTTAACAATGTGATAACATCCCAAACTTTCCGTTTTGCTCATCTGAGATAACTTGCCTTAGTGATGGTTTTTTTGTTTCAAGAATAGAAAAACAAAATGAAATGGAACAAACATTATTGTAATACAAATATTTGAATACAGCAAACCAACCAATAAGGGTGTAAATTACTATTCATTAAATATTAATATGATTTCTACATAATGATTGTCAGTACACACTGTGTGAATCGTTGCTTCGGGAATCGTATTACTTAATTTAACTTTACGATTGCTAAAAAAATAAAACAAATGAAACATATTGCGGTTATGATGAATGCAGTATAAGTCTTTACCAATGTTAAAAACTGGAAAAAAATTGTTAGAAGTAAGCTTTACACAGAATTTGCAAAGTTGTATTTGCCTTTGTGTGGCTTCTATTTTACATTATTATTTTGGTTTAGCTTAATAATCAGCATCGCAAGGATTTCCTTTTCAATGGCAGTGAAGCTTATTCAAGCTCGTACGGGTTTCTTAAGTGGTTCTTACATTGCTTTTATGACATATTTACGGTTGCTTTTCAATATGTAAATTGCATGTATTGAACACCTAGCAAATGAAATGACACGAATGGTAAATTTTGTTTAACTGTAGATTCCAATTCCTATCGGTTACATGAATAGTAAGATATACACTACGATGAAGGTCCTGATAAAACCTCTGCTATCGTATCTGTTGAATCGTTTGGCGTTCCTTATACTATGCCTACGTGCACGAATCAATCGGCCAAAAATGTAAGTGAAACAAACACTTTGCCACCGTATCAAAGTTCAAGCGAAACGGTTGCAGTAATTGTTCATTCTTTGTGTACGATTAGCAATAGTTTGCAACTGAATAGACATACAAATAGACGTTGTGAAAACTAACAGAATGGTTAATACAATAACCTAAGTGATAATGCTGAGCTGCTAAAGTGCAGCGTACTTTGCAATTGATTAACCTGGAGTGAAAGTAACTACGTAATATACATAAATACATCTATGTAGCATGTGCTGGTTGCATGTTGTTATTTGTACGTTTGGGTATGGCCGAAATATAAGTGAAGCGTCACGTCATGACGTGTTACATGTTCAGAAAACAAAATAATCTATGAGTGTTATTGAAAGATAAATACTAAAAGATTGTAAACCTGGCGTAGGTTGGATGATGGAAATGAGTGGTGAATGTTGTCTTGATTAAACTTCATTGTTAAGAACTAATTTACTCTGAAATATTAATAATACAGTTAATTTCCATTTCTTTCCTAATATTTGTTTTCACTGCATTTCATAGCACGATTGTTCATATATAACAGTAACAATAAATAACTCTCCGTAGTTCGATGCCATTTTGTCATTCCGTGTGACTACATTGATTGGTTTTATGTTTTTACCAACATATACTGTCATGGTGTATTGAAACCTACCACCAGTATGACTTCACTATTGCTATATCAATTGAATGTTTCAATGGGCACCCCAGGTTATGCACCAGGCTTTGCATCAGGCTTTGCACCCATGCTTACACCTTCTGATTTCAGCGGCTGACAATCATATTTCAGGTCAATTTAAGTCCACATTTATCTTTAACTACACATCATGCTGGCGTAGCATGTCTTCCATTTTTGATTTTCTTAATCAATCTTAAGTTGCAATTGTCTTAATTTTAGTATACCGTATGTAAATAATCAATGTACGCCAAAATGGTGTAAATATCATGGTGCCAAATGGTGCCAAATATCATACGCCAAATGGTGTAAATATCTATATCATAATCATGATTATTGTGACTATGGCAAAAACATGTCTCCAGATGTAGTTAATTTGATAAACATGCGTCCATACCACCACACATAATACGCGCATGTAATAATTACAGCAGGTAAAGCCATAACCAGTCTTGGCTCACAACAACTTCCTATTGTTTATCCAGAACATTTGATGACCTAAATGCTGGTGAATTAACTCCATTGCGGATGTGGAAGGATATGTATATGTTATCTCAAATTATCGATAACTTGTGAGTTTTTTCTTTTCTTTTCTTGTCTTTTACAGCAACTTTTATAGTTTCGTCTTTTATTTCCTATTTAAGATATGTTTAACTGTGAACGCCCTCAACTAGAAAGAAGAGGAAGTGATGTATTTTAGTTTACAGATAAGGTGATTGTCCTTCCGGTTTGTTGCTAGCACAACTTCCGGTGATAGTAGTAACAGAATGATAAAAAAAACGTTAGAATCTGAAGTACGTTTACAACTTTTCTCCTTTAAATTGTATTTGTATATCTGCAGAGACGATTATTATTATAAAATTATTTCTACAAGAATAATCCAAATGTTTCATCGTTTTCTTTTGTGTTATCTTAAACCGACAGCAAGTATTTGTATTACCGCTTGCAGTGATTAAGAGTATTATATAGTTCCGAGTGGATGATGTATGATATATTCGAGCACCTGCGAGTTAGGTTAAAATCCCCCCCCCCCCCTCCCACACACACTCTTCCTCTCTTCCAACACCATCTGCAATCATCCAGCAACATTTAAGAGGAACTTACGGAGGGAGTCAATTAAACATTTATCTTAACGAAAAAAGAAACACTCCAAACTGTTATATGAAACCCATACCTATGATGTTCTGTCATGAAGTGATGTTATACCTCCTTTAAGTTCCTATCAAATTCATGGAAGGTCTTTAACCCTTGTCACTTTTGACCTTCAAGATTCCTCTCTTTCGTTCCCACGGTGTTCAAATAAAGAAATACAATAGAAATTGCTCGGTCCATTTTCAGACGTCTAGCTTACTAGCCCGTATTTTCAGACAAAGAAATACATAACCAAAAATTAGGACCACGTGTCGTTTTCTTTCTTACTCATGATTTTTTCATTCATTGATAGATTTGATGAATATTTATGATGATCCGGAGTAGGTAATGTTGAACTATTCATGGATCAGATGCCCATCACGTGTGACTCCAAGCGTTGCAACTTCTGAACAATTTTTATTTAACGAAAAGAACCAACAAGTGCTCAAGATCATGTTACGGTCATATTGTTGATACCTATTTGTTTCCAATCAGTATCTCTACTTTTTACAGCGTTCATTTGAATTTTTATTTCTTAGGGGAAAATAAATGATCTTGAAATCATGGAAACATTCTGCTCATTTATTTGCGTGGAGCTTCTTCTCCTAGATTATAGGCCATGAGGTAACAACTAACATATATGCTGACTATCCACCAGTAAAAATGCAATGATACCGTGGACGATATGCAACATTGGCAACATACACATTTACCTACCAATCTTATTGATTGACAACCAAGTCTCTGGTCAAACCTGATCTATAATATTGATATTATCTTGTTTTCAAGTTTTCAGTGATTCACCATTTCGATATTATGCAATATATTTTTAGAGTATTTAGTGACCCAGTTTCGTCGCAGGTTTGTGCTTGAGAATCGATGGCAAAAAATGTCCTGTTTCTACTATGAGCCTAAACCATCCAGTTTATAATGGCCATAACATGTCGCTATCATGTTATATACCGTATTGAGGTTAGTAAACATACGAACAATGTGTCAACTCTGCCTCACTTTCTTCCCGGTGAGCGTACTTTAGACAGTTGTGCATTTAATGACAGGGATAAGTCGCCTACTCGGCATTTCTCTTGCAAAGTAAACACTCAAAAATATATGGCGTGATGAATTGATTCCACAAGGGTTTCTTTTTAACGGCTTTCGTATAATAGATGTATATTTCACTTTCAATCAGCCACTCATATCACAACTTATTAAGATCAATTTTGTTCAGATACATCCAGTAGTTCTTATGACTAATATCATCATATCATCCTATCATTATGGTTAAATTCGGACCGTTTCTGTTAATCAGTTTGTGGTTGACGTCTTGTGGTAAGTAAATTACCCTTTACAAAATGTATGAAAACTGTCAACAATCAACTGCCAAAATTCCTATTATTATCTTTTTTATCATAGTTTTCGTAGCTATCAGAGGAAGTATCGTTCCGAAATGTGTTGGAACTTCAGGCAGCCTTCAACCAGTACAAACTACCGTATGTAAAGGTCTCTATTATGAACCGGTCTGCCTCGTTTGCGGTGATAAACGATCTGATGTGAAATGGCTGTTCGGGGAAACTTTAGTAGCACAAAAAGGAATCAACTTTGGACATGTAGACAGTGTAGACAAATGCGATGACAACATCCCATCGATAGGTTTGGCATCGTGCTACCAGGCAATGTCAGACCTGATCAGTTGTAAGCTGGAAAACAGGAAAACCAACTTAGCTACATTTAAGCTTGAATGTATAGGACCAGGTAAATTTATAACACCTTGTAATCATTGAATAGTAGGTATAAATATATATATTGACAAATGAAATGCCATTTGTTATTGATTTCTTATTATAACTACCTAGTGCAGGTTTTAATACGTAATTTAGGTTGTAAGTATAAATTTGAAATTATGGAACTTCTCAACCGTCAACTCGTCTTTTGCTGAGTTTGAGGAAAATAAACAGCTTCCGTATTTATATTAAACTAACAGGTAACTCTTATTGATTTCAGAATTGCTTATCATGGAGAGGAAAAGTCTGGAATTTCTTGAAGATAACCTAACTCTTGTCAATCCAAGTAACGAATTAAATTTAGTCTGTAATTTCCGACAAGTTCTACCACCAGTTTCCCTTCAATGGTTTGTTGATGGCGAAATATTCAAAACAAAACGCTTCAAAAAGAAAGTCAGTCAGCCGAGTACCTACTCGTTATCACTGGCCTTAAATTCGTCCCAAGTTAATAGGTCTATCACCTGTACCAGCTATGGAAATCGCGCGCCGAACATGAGTCGTTCTATATTTCTTTCGAAAAGCAGACAAATATCAGGTGATTTGTTTTTCTTGGTTTTTTTTCCTGTAAACTTCGTTTTAATTTTTCTTTGAGATTAAACCTTGAGAGATGCTGCAACTGCAATTTGAAAGAAAACACCTCACACTTCTTTAAATAAATCCTGATGATGACATTAACTTTTAATTTGTATTCTTATTTAAGTTTTTATTTGTTAACATTATCTTCTTATTAGAGTCCTCATCTTCATCAGCTGCTACTACGGTAGTGATATTACTGGCTATAGTCAGCCTTGTCATAACACCTGTGGCTTACAAATTAGTGAAACGTAAGTAATTACATACGTTATTAAGTTTATTAATAATTCGACCTCTCATATATTTAAAAGGTCACATATTGAGGTCACATAATCGAAAGTTTAGGAATACGGAAATGTTTTGTGATGTAGAGTCCTCATCTTCTTTAGCTGCCACTACGGTAGTGATATCACTTTCTGTATTCTGCCTTGTACTAATACATGTGGCTTACAAAATAGTAACACTTTAATTAATTATATACCATATTAACTTTATTAACAACTCGACATCTCATATATTTGCAAGGTCACATATTGAGGTCACATATATAATCGAAAGTTTACGAATAAGGAAATGTTTCGTGATATTGAATCAAACGTACTTATGTCAGTTATGTGTACTGATGTATATATGATAGAATTAACAAGTTGTTGTTGAATAATTTATAAACCACATAGCAACACATTATTCATCAAGTAAGCTTAGCGCGCATGTTAATTATTAGCTCTTGAGTCACTCAGTTATTTTAATTTTATTTTTTGTCCTTCATTCCAGGTGAAGGTTACACTGCAATCAGATGGTAAATTACAATTTCATTATAGTGGATAAATAGATATACCTACGTTTTTTTTTATTAAACTTCAGTTTATATGTAATTAAATAACATTGAACCTTTAATTCTCTCATAACTTATGATAGTTTTGCATAAACAGAAAGAATAGAAAATTAAAGATATTTTCGATGATGTATGTCATTGGTTACGACTCCTCTTACGATGATATTAATCTCGTGTATGTCTTCAAGGTTTTCATCTCTAAAGAGAAAGTAGACAAAATGAGAGTGCAGAGAACAGAAACGAATGTTACATGATTCTGAATAGGAAAATAAATAACTTATTTACCGGTTAAAGGCCAAGTTATGTCTAGAAAATGTCAGAAATGTCTATGAACTATATAGGGTCGCATATCGTAAATCTCAGCAAATGTAAAATTGCACGTAAAAGAACAAAACAAATAACGCGTTCGCAATTCACAAAAACATGCAGTTGGAACCATAAAAGGGGTGTCTCTCAGAATGCTTTTTGTGAAAAATAAGTTTAATAAACTGTGAATCAACACTGCATGAAATATGAAGCTGCTTGCTAGTAACATAAATATATATACTGTAAACGAATCTGAGCTGTTTAACGTTTTGTGGTCCATGTTATAGGACAACAGAACATTAATCGTAAGATTGCCTAATTGAAGTGAGCTTAAATTTAACATCTATTGTCTGCACAATCACGGGCACAGGAAGTTGTTGCCAGGCATCCAGAATGGTTCATAAAAGAACTATTAGGGTCCCTCGCCCTATTATCGTTCACTTTTGACTAAAGTAGTCTGTGTGCTCACTTCAGGCCCGTAACAGAAGAGGGTGGGTGTTCGACACTTCCACTCCTAGCGGCAGACCCGTGTTCCGCATTCGAGGTGAAGATATTCGCGTCGTCTTTTTTTTTTGAGAGGGGGGGGGGGGCTTGTTCCCTGTAGAATCGAAGCTTTTATTGTAGGGCTTGTCCGCTTGGGGTACTTTTATATTGCTTGGACGGGGTGTGAGACTCCAGTCTTGAAACCCTTACCCATTTCTAAGAATCACTTGACCGTGGACAGGCACCATGTCTAAATATTTCTTACAAAAACAAGATAGTTCCGTTGGAGCGGCCTTTTGTATGGGGGTACCCCCTTCCCACCCCACCCACCTCCGTGGAGAGCGTACTACAGTGACTACGTTTGATTTGCTAGCATACATAAGGTAGGTTTAGTCCCGCTCGTCTAACAAGGCCACTTTGAGAGCAGTTTCATATGGCTGTTTGAAGAAACGACCAATGATTCCTACCTTGCTATGGACTTTGTATTGAACTATTGTAATAAGTTTCAAGACCACAATTGCCCATAAAGATGTCTTATTAAGCTCCTCGCTACGAGCAAGCAGCGTTAAATTCCATGAAGTTTCCAATTCACAGTTTGGCTACTGTGCACAGATAGCATCCTGTATTTACGTTTACGATACACCTCCAAGCCCCACCCCACCCCTAAGCCCCTTTTACGTTTCGCGTGAATTTTTACGTTTAATGCATATTAAGATACGAGGTCCAACAACTAACTCAGCCAATATCACTTGTCATAAAAACAACAGTTTAAATATCGTGACAAAATATTACTATACAAATCTGTAACGGACATTACGTTTGATTACTTCCCACACAGTACCCGATGGTTTTATTCCGTGAGTTCAATATTCTCCGGCAGTTGGGACACTGGTATTGACATGGAAAGTAACGCGCAGCACCTCACTGAAGTGAAACGGACAGGACGTCAGAAGAGAAAGACTATTGGTGTGCAGTCTTTATCATTTCTTAGAACGGTTGTGATTTTGTCATCAACTAAGGCAATCATCGATTACTGTTTAATGCCTATGACAGAAACATGTTAATGTAAAGGAAAAAACACTTTTTTTGCTTTATTGTGAATGGATTTTTATTGTTGTAAATCTTTATTATCATATTTATAAGCGAATATGGTTCGATTTGACTTAAATTTGCAATAGCCAAGTTAAAGTGATCCACGAAAACGTTTTTTTTCAGTAGAAAAACCATCACAAGAATTTCAAGAAAATAAAAACAATACACATTTTGATGTTGTGGCTGCAGATATTGCCTCATATGAGAGAAATATCCGTAGAGGAGTGACAAGGAACATCCAAACTATATCTCGTGTGTGTATGTTTTATGGTTCGACCCTAATGTAGGTTATATCGGGTTATAGTCACCACTAATCTGAAAGTATTATCCAATAGGCTCGGTGCGACTTTCATTAACTTAATGTACAAGCTGTGGTTTTACCCAAATATCACATTATGGGGTATTTTCTCTTTACAGGCAACAGGTCAATGCTCAGCAAAGAACCAGTCATTAGCGTAAAGTTACAATCAAGTGAAATGTTTGAGTACTGGAATGCGCAGGCGTCGAATGAAGACTGTACTGAATTTACTTGCTTCGCGAAAGTGCTGCCAGGTACTAGAATTTTGAGCTATCTAAACCATTTATCGGAGTCCAAATACTAAAAATAACTACTTGTTATGCTTCGTTGTCATCAACCACAGATAAACGTAGCAGTTCATAATGTGCATCTCAAAACTTAAAGTGCAATATTGCGTTGAAAATATGTATATGTAGCAACACTTACCGGCTTTAATCCTTTAAAGTATCAAATGAAACTTAATTGTACAAAGTTGAAATATAAATGAAAAAATCCTGAACAGCACCATCACAGTTATCGGCAAAAAAGTAAGCTCATAAACTTGTCAATCGAGTCACGTATTTGTGTCGGACGTGATAGAGAATACCAAGTCCTAGACACTGATTGAATAAATTAAACAACATGTTAACGTTCTGTAGACTAGACTAATCAGCATTATTTTCGGAACATACCTTGGATTAAAGCAAAGCCCGTATGCGCTATTAATTTGCCTTCGGAAAGGAATCTTATGGACGAGATAAATACGGTAGATGTGAATAGAACTATCAATACTAGCTTTGTCATTTCTCATGCATTGGCGAATGCTAGCATAAATGCAGTCAAATTGTCATATTTTTACGAAAAGGCTGCTTACTCGTTAATTAGGGTTTTTCAAGTACCAATTCTTTCATAGTAATTTCTTTCTAATCAATCACAAGTTGCTGGTATGTAAGTGAAGTTGGAATGCTGAAAATGTCAGATGAACAAAGTATTAACCTTTATATATTGTGTCCTGTAAATAGTTTCGCAAAATATAGACAGTTGTCAATACATATAATTCAAATAGGTCATAGTTCCGTACAGCCGTATATGTCATAAAAACATATTAAGCACATGGTGAAATATGTTATTTCTTCTGCTGTCATATTTTCTGCAGATCAGGCAACAGCTGATGACTATGTGACGATGAGAACTCTTGCAAAGAGTCTTTCGACTTTTAAAATGGACGATAGATTTGTTAGAATCTTGTTCATGTCGACCCAAGAGAGTAAGTATTCAATCAATTATGTATAAATTTTGCAATTACTAGTAAAAGTAAAATTTGGGTGATATCCAATTTAAACACAAAATAAATTATTTGTGGAATAAGTCGGTAGGAAAACGTTATTAACATTTTAAAAAGCGATCCACATTTATAAGTCTTAACGTTATAACAATGATCTTCCTGCAGCACCCATGGTATTCTATTATGAATCAATGAACTTCGGAACACTTCAAGATCATGTCAAGAATCGTTTTGCAAGCCATGCGATGACCACAAACGAAGACGGTCAGCAACATCTGGAGAAAATGTTGGAGGATTTGCTTTCCATTGCATTGAACATTTCCGATGCAATGTCGTATCTTGTCTCCAAAAAGGTAGTCTACAATGATGCTCTATTCAAATGGCTATAGGATCTATATACTTTGTAAGACTTCAATTCCTCTTTAGTTGCGAGGAACCATAATCATTAAAAAAGGAAACTGTTATTCAAATGAAGTTAAATTGTTATGGGATGCTGATTGTTGCACTTATATATAAACATTATATTGTCTTAATCTATTAACAGTTTTGTCATCCAGCACTATCGTTGAGAAAGGTACTACTGACCGAAAGCGGCTCTTACAAGTTGTATGACATTTATCCGCACAAACTATGTAAAGCGAGAATCAAAAAGCTAACGAGAAAGGTAATTTAATTACTGTTATTAATATTTAATTTACATTTTGTCATCAATTTAGTTTGGAAAAGAATTTAGTCATCGATGAACTGAATTCATTGATGTATTTTCTCTCTATCCATGCAGGTAAATCCGCCGATTGCCTGGATGGCTACAGAGATATTTATCCTTGAAAAGTATCTGCTTAAGAGTGAAGCCTGGAACCTTTCCGTTTTCTTGTGGCAGTTATTTTCGATAGGTAATGTTCAAACATTTTTAAATTACATTAAGTTATATGTATTGGGTATAATGTCAGTGATATTATTAATCAACAGCTATGGTCAATGTTATTTTGTTCAGGTAAACATTGCCACAAATTAATGTATATGCCGGGAAGATTGGGCGGGAGAGAGGGATTGGGCTACTGGTTCGAGACCCGGGGTCAATTAGTGGACCAGGAAACATGAACGGGGACAGATAGAATCATACAACGGGAACTTATGATTACAGGAAGGTAACCCGTTGACCCGGAGTTTGTCTGCTCTATCAACGCCTCTCATTATTGTGCGGTTTTTTGTTCCTAATAGGCGAGTACCCTTTCGAAGGATTAAGTTCAGCCGAAGTGAAGGCAAAAGTTATTGAAGAGTTCCTGTTACCAAAACCAGAAATCTGTCCACAGGATATGTAAGCATTGGGATCTATGCCAATTTGTGTCTATCGTAAACAATATAACGTGGTTGCTTTAGCATGTTCATCATCGTGAATAATCTGAAAACGAAATGGCTTTATAAGATCGGTCATAACTTAGCTGTAACATTCAACCCACGAAACAAATTAAGAACCAAATTTTTACCCCGATTTTAACGATCAGTTTTGAGTTACAGGCCCATGTGTCATTGTATTTTGTGTTTTTGGTTATGAAATGAGGTGTATAATATATTTTAGTTAGTTTAATGTTCAAATTTTGTGTATGAAATATTAAATTAACTTTAAGTCTCAAGTATGAGAATAAAGCAATCTTATACTTTATTTATCTGCCGTGTGCTTGGATGAATTATTCGTAAATTAATTTCAAAATGAGAAATTGGTAATATTTTGCGTGGTTATGAAAATATTATATAGTATTGTTTATGTTACATATAACATTTGATTAAATATGTTAAACATGTAATATGTAAACCTGTGAATTACGCTGATGTTTCTTTGACCTAAGCTGAACCAATATAAGACGCATATTTATTTTATTTTTCGACAGATATGAAATAATGGTGTCTTCTTGGCAAACTAATCACCAAACACGACCAGTATCCGCTGTAATGGTACAAACAATCAAATCTTTGATTGGAAGATTGGATGATGAAAATTAAAGAACCACTTGCTCGAAACAGAAAACTCCAATTGGTGATCAAGATATGGGAAAGAAATATTTTCGAGTAAGACAGCGATACAAATCATTCCACACTGTAACTTTGTGCATCATGAAGCTTTCGACTAACAATAAGAAAACTGAATATCATACCAGGAAGTCTTTAGATGACCTCCCTGGATAATTGAAGTCTTCTCTTGATGTTACGCATGTCTTTATTCAGTGAATGAGGCTATATGAATAATGGCAGTGTGCATGATACCCATCCATTGATTATAAATCCAATACATTTAAAATTCTTAAGGTAATGGCATTAACTTTTCGATAACTTAAGAATCATGAAAACATAATTTAAAAAATTATTCTTCTTCTTTGATAGCATTGATTATCCACTATGTTTTTAAGCATTATGGTAGGTGAGACACATAAAGTATTAGACCTCCAGTTTGTCTAACTAGTTGAGCTTGGCAAGTCAAAGAGACAGAGAGAAACATACCAAAAACTCACCCATTACAGACACATTTGTTTGAAAAATAATGCGTTTACATGCACACAATAACAAACACTTTCAACTATTGTTGTCATCCAGCGCTCTGCAAACACAAACAACACGAAGTAAAGTGAGATAATTAGTTTTAGTGTGTAGAGTCTGTAGTGTTCACTAATGTAAATAAAGCATCTTCTTAAAGTATCAATGAGGTAACATTTCCTGGATATTACATATAACTGCGTTATCATATTCACTCAAGTAAAGTAAAAGTAAAGTAAAATTGATTGATATTCATCATAAAATGACAATATAATAAAATGAACTACAGCATCTCAAAAATAGGTTAAAAAAAAGGTATATATAGTTATAAAGTTATATATTAAGTCTTAATACTTCTAGGTAAAAATGATCGCCTAAACCGTTCTGTCCGCATACGTGGGATCGTGTAAAATCTACGTGGTTTCATGTAAAAATCAAAGAGAGGGTGATC
>JAIPMN010042071.1:0-10801 GCA_020650975.1 Apostichopus californicus
ACACAAAGAGAAATAAAAAAGATTGTATAAAGTTTAGATTGATGCTTAAACCTCTACCATAGTTAGGCTTCGTCAAAGGCTTTCGTCAATGGCTTCAAATGCTTTATATTTTAGATTCAGCATTTACAAAACCCATCTACATGAAGAAAATAAATATTGTAAATATATAGAGTAAAACATAACACAATTGAAGCATATTTGGCTCAATGATGTCATATATCTAGACTTGATTAAGTCTTCAGCTTTGTGCGTGAAGGAACAATAAACTTGCAATATCTCCAAAATGGAATAAGATTTTCCTTAGCTGTTGTTGGAAGTAGTTAATGACAGTTATAAGCTAACATGGGTAAGGCTTGTCTTTGTTTTAGTATTGTTAAGACCTAGTTTGAAATAAAAGGGGTCGACTTGTGGTTGATAAGAGAATATTTTATGAAAAGGAGGTGGTCAAATTGATTGAAGGAGATAAGCAAGAGTGCATTGAAATTGATTTTAGTAGATGGTCAGAAGTCAAATTTATGAAAACTTGGACTCATGGTTCATCGTTCTGTTTAAGTACACGGGGAAGTACAAATTAAGTTACCTTATTGATAGAGTGTAGATCAACTTATTATTTTATTTTTAGCTTGTAAATATAAGTAATTCTTTCCTTTCTCTTTTGTACAATCCTTTAATTATTGATTTCTGGTAGTTTTGTAAAAAAATTAATGATAGTTATCTCAGTCACATAGACCAATAGTAATGGTTCAGTTTGTGTCTCTTTCAAGTCATTTCAATTTCATTTCTGATCTTGTTTCATATGTGTTTTCTGTTTTTTCAGGTGACAGATATCGCAGACGCCATGATTCTGAAAAGGTTATTCACGGAACTGTTTCACCGAGGGGTGGTCGTGTTTGCGACTTCAAACAGACCTCCCGATGATCTCTACAAGAATGGGCTACAAAGAAGTAACTTCCTGCCCTTCATACAAGTATTGAAGGTTTGATCTCAGAAAATTATCCATCTCAGAAAACCGTTTTAATTTTCAGTTTTAATCTTAAAGGGAATAAATAGTAAAGCCAAAAGTAACATCGCTGGATGGCTCCAAATTAAGTGAAGAATGCATGGCTCACATCATGTTACCGTGGAAACTTGTGAATACAGAGATTGTCACAAAATTAATGATGAAAATGATATGAAGATTGTTATTTCAATACTGTCAGATAAATGCTAAAGAGGTGACTGTGGTAATCATTTTAAAAATTGGCGGCCATTTTGTTGTGTCACTGTAATTGCTGTAAGTTACAATTTTTTCTTCTTAAGTTTGTAATGATTGATATTATTTTTCACTTTTTTCTTTGATCATAGGATCATTGTGAAGTCATTCAGTTGGACTCTGGAATAGACTACAGGACAGGTAAGCTATGGTCACATCCTGGACTGATGAAGGGGGTGGCAGGAGGGTTCAGAAGGGTACTGTCTCAGCGACCTGGGTGAATAAGTAGGCATGGGTAACCTTGGATTGGAGAACAATTTATTCTCATTTTAGCATAGGACAGGAATAATGAGGATTTCAAATTTAGCCTGGTGACATAGTTTTTCCCATGGCCAAACCAGGTTCTTAGTGTCCATTGTGGTATCGTTAACATTTATAAAATGTCTTGCTGCCCAAAATTAGGACTTACAATAATTTGTTATTTTGGTTTACAATATCTACAAATCCATTTACTGCTTGTTACTTCATTAAAGCAAATGGATGTGAAATTTGAAGTGAATTGTCTCCTATAAAAGCAATCAAATTAAATTCCTTTAAATTATGATCACTTTTTTAAAGAAAAAAACAAATTAATGAAGTCTAGTAATCTTATAGATCCCAAGTACAACTACAACAGTGGCATGTACAAGATTTCAAAGATGGGATTGCCAAGTTTCTAAACTTCCCGACTGATTTAATGCGTGGGCTGACAGAACCTGTATGGAAGGGCCAATTATTCTGTACCAGTGTACTTGGCAGTAAATATTGATGCATTTATTGATTGTGTTCTGTCTTATACAGGTTACTGTGAACTGTGTTATTGAATTCTTATTATTATTATTATTATTATTATTATTATTATTATTATTATTATTATTATTATTATTATTATTATTATAATTATTATTATTATTATTATTATTATTATTATTATTGTATTTTCTTGATCCATTGAAAGCTTTACCAAAGGGAGGAAAGACCTTTTTTGTGAAGTCTGAAGATTCCCAGGCAGAGTATGAAAAGGTCTACAATAAGATGATCCATATGGAAGGAAAAGGTAAAGTATATTCTACAAAAATTCATTAAGTCTGCAATGTTATGATTGATAAAAAAAAAGAATTTATAAATATTTATTGCAGGCATATGGCAAGACTCCTGTTAGGTAATTGTGTTAATTCATGATTCTAACTGCTCCTGTGGGTGGATGTAGGTTTTTTTTCCCCTTCTTGTTAATTGTAAGCTATAAATATTTAATACAATATTCCTAAGATAAAAGTACTTGGTAGTATAATTTGAGCATGCGTAGTATACATACATACCTAAGTTTCGACCAAGGTTTTCTTGTATGCACCGCTACGTCAGTATTAACTTTGGTATGTAAATATTACTTCATGCGCCTCATCTTAAAATTCAACGGATGTGAAACTGGTAGCTGAATGTCGGGTGATTGGATACATGCAAACACATCTTCTAATATTACCATTTATGAATACAGGACATTGCTTGCTCCAGGATTTCTACTTTTGAGGAATAATTATCTTGTCTTCAGTATCAGCATCACACTACCACGGCTTAATCAGGGACCTTTGTTTCATCTCCTCTTTGGAGGGAATTAGTTAACTAATTGTGACGCTGAAGATTTAGCCATGTTTCTTTCTGGTCTCAACTATGGTCTCTAGCTTTTCATGTCAAATTTTGGTAGAAGCATGAAACCTTCATCGTCTATCTTTTCTTTTTCTCTTTTATGCCGGATGTTCCTTGCTTTTAAAGAAGAATCCAAGAATTATAATAAATAGTCAGACTCTGAAGTTCTATCTGTTAATTTTTGCCAAAAGTTTTTTGTCTGATTTGTTACTAAAATTCCGTAGCAATGCAGTTCATTAGGACCTCAGTCGAGTGTCATATATTACAATAAAGACAATATCAAAAGACAATATTTGAAAAATTGTTTCTTTTGCTTTGTAATTGGTTCATACTTGTAAGGAAATTTGATGGCAACTGAATTTTCAAAATTCAAACAGAAACATTCATTACTAACTCACAGAGTAATGTTCATCTGATAGTGACAAACGGAAGGGTCCCTTTGTTGTCGTTTGATGCATTGCAATGATTTGTCTGGGAAATATTCGGCAGGTTTTATAAACTTGCTGACTGGGTGAGGATGTGAAGTATGATCACATCACTGACTTTGAAGCATCTGTCTCTATGAAAGTCTCAAAACAAACATTCTTACAGTATGTTTGCAAGGTATCAAAAGTTCTGTCCATGAGACCATGTAAAAAGTTGCGTTAAGGGTGGCTGGTCAAAAGGGGCTGCCATTCCATTCAGTGGAGCTTATGGGAGGTGAAAAATATTAACAACCTGTCTTTCTACTTTGTGGTGAAAGTAAACAGTGTTGTGGTCCACTGGGTCATTGTAAACATTGATTTGGTATTTAGAAAGAGTATTTCACAAATGCCAAGTTCTCTATCTTTTTAATATTATCAAGCAGTGAATAAAGATGGACGTGAGTAGCACAATCATTAGTGGCTGTCTAATGTCATGTAATAACTTGTTCAGGTCTGTAGCGAGTTCATGAATGATGATAAAAACAGTAAAATCTCTTTTATGACTTTGCTGAAAAGGTTTGCTGTTTTAGCAGATGTATCACTAATGATGATGGTTCGGTTTATATAAAGGTTTGCTGTTTATCAGACGTATTATAATGATGATGGTTTCGGTTTGTAAAGAGGTTTGCTGTTTTATCAGACGTATAATAATGATGATGGTTTCGGTTTGTAAAGAGGTTTGCTGTTTTATCAGACATATAATAGTGATCATGGTTCGGTTTATAATAAACCTTCAAGGAACTCTTTACATTTCAGAAAATGACAAGAGGGTGCTAAATCATCTCGGGAGAAATCTCACAGTTCCAAAGGCATGCGGCCAAATTGCAAGGTTTTCATTTTCTGATCTATGTGAACAGGTGGGATAATAATTCTTATGAAATTATATTGCATCAGCAGTTTTCAGATTTTTAGTTGTCATGAAAGAAATCTTATGGTAAAATTGATTGATTAGGAGATGATTTACATTTCAATAATGTGTGCAAAGTGGACTGGGGGAACATCCCATGCCCTCCCACCTTCATTTTCAGAGGGGGGGGGGGGACACTGTTCAGTTGAAAGTTTTGTGCATTAGTGCTTCACATTTTCTCTAATCAGGTTCACTTTCACTTTTATATAATTTGTTTGTTGTTGTTTCTTTGTAAATGTATTACATTTTGGAAATTGGAATCTTTAGCTGTCAATGTGCTCATGTGTTAAATGCTTTGTCAAATCAGAATGTTTGAAAGACTAATTGTTTTCGTTTGTAGGCAATGGAATGATGAAGGGAAACAAAGATCTTTACAACCAAAAATTCCATATGTTTGCAATGAAATGTACTATTAGTGTGCAGTTTTTGCCATGTGATGATGCAGACTATTTGCAGCATAACTTTTGAAGCAGCTAAATTCTGTGGCAGCAAAATCTCTTTATTATATCGGGCCTTAAATATAAGTATGACTTAATTAAGAAGGTTAGAAGGGCCCTTAAGAAGGTTAGAAGGGCCCTTAGGAAGGAGTAGAAGGGCCTTTACTTGAATTTTGACTAATGAAGTAGGGACATATTCTCAGCATCCTTGGTGAAATTTGCCATCGATTCTGACAAAGTAATTTTTTTAAATTGCTAGTTGAAGTTGTCACAGTGTGTACCTTGAGTAAACTCGTTTTTGCTGTTGTATCTTTCTCGTTCTCTCCCGCACCATTAGCACCCTTCCAGGTGGATATGCACTCCTTATAAATCACCGTTATTATTATCATCGTTAGTATGATGTTGTAGTTGTTCACGGATTGCGTGATATTCCAGCATTATTTATCTTTACCTAAGAGGGTCCAAAGATTATAGCAAATGGTTATGGTGTATAATGTTGACATGCACTCAAATCTTGAAGTAAAAAAGGTTGGATGTAAATTTATGAAGAAAACCATAACACAAATTCGTCAGTGTGTGCTTCTATGACATACACACCTGTTTGCTTCAAGTTTTACTTTTGGTACAAAACGTGTCAACATCAAATCTTGCTATCTCGAAAGCGGTATGTGGGAATTGGAATTAAATGGAACTTTCATCAAGATGGTTTGAATACACCAGTGAAATTCATCACAGCTTCATATCAAAGAATGTTAGCACTCTTGATTTATGATTATTATTATTTTGTGTGTCTATCTTAGGCTTTAGGAGCAGTGGATTATCTTGCCATAAGCCGAGAGTTTGACATTGTTTTCATCGATGAAGTTCCTCAGATGTCACTCAGCATGAAAACAGCTGCCAGGAGATTCATCACAATGATAGATACATTCTACGATCGAAAGGTCAGTGAAATAAATTTCTTCTCCAACCATCTAAGAAAGCTACATGCTATGACAGAGTCATTGGTTGGTGTGATTCTGATTGGACCAGAGCCTCTGCAGACTTTGGTTGTCAAGGAAACAGGTTTTTTGTCTTCTGAAGTTTAGGCAGCTGTGTGTTGCCTTAAAAGAGTAGTTCAGTGGTTTTCCTTTATAATGAGAAATAAACTGCAAAATACAAACAACTCTTCACCAAAGCATAGAAATATCTGATTTACAGGTTTAGAGAAATGACATTTGAAACTCTTTTGAATTTATTGGCCATGAATATGAAAAACCACTTGATTATATTTTATTTAAAAGAAGTTGACCTGAATCTTCTCAATACATTTCTGCAAGGGTCATATAAGAACAGTTGCTGAAAGCAGAAAGCCAGACAGAATCTAAATATGAAGGTTAGGCCGGGAATTGTGCTCAGATCTAAGGCCTTAAGGGTCTGCCTGCCTGATAAATTGCAAGATCTTGGGTGGAATGAGCTCTATACCCCTGTGTGAATTTGGCCCATAGGCTACCTATTGAGAAGTCCTGCACTAGACTGCTATGTTTGACAATATGAATAGTTGTATCAGTTTCAGTCGACTTGGTCCAAAATTTTACATGATTGGTGTGAAGGAATCTGTTGTGCTCACTTGTAGGAAACCAGTAATAGCTTTGTTTGTTTTATTTTATGGAGACTCTGCAGTAGCGCTGTGTGCAAGCTTGGGACTGCAAATTGAAAATTATAATTTTAATTGTGTTGTGCATGTGTGTGATACAGATATGTGGTATTTTGGGGGGAAACATTTTCTTTTGGTATTTTGGGGGGAAGGAAAAATTTATGCTGGATCTTTTTTTATTTCATATCTTCCAGTCTTGATTTGTAACGATGATCAAATCAATGGATTAAAACAAAAAATGTTACTGCTTGAGAGTTTCAATTTGAAAAATGCATGACGTTAATTTGCTTTGTTTGTTGTTATTGTTGTTCTGTAGGTGAAGTTAGTATTACAAACTGCAGTTCAACTGGAGGAAGTTTTCATCTCAGGTGACTTGACGCAGCAAGATGTGGATGACAACATGGTGTTACTGGATGATCTAGGTATACAACAGGTATGAACAGCTTAGGATAAACATACTGTAGGTATACAGCAGGTATGAACAGCTTAGGATAAACATTACATTATGTACTGTAGGTATACAACAGGTATGTACAGCTTAGGAAAAACATATTATGGACTGTAGGTATACAGAAGGTATGAACAGCATAGGATAAACATTACATTATGTACTGTAGGTATACAACAGGTAAGAACAGCATAGGATAAACATTACATTATGTACTGTAGGTATACAGCAGGTATGAACAGCTAAGGATAAACATTACATTATGTACTGTAGGTATACAACAGGTATGAACAGCATAGGATAAACATTACATTATGTACTGTAGGTATACAGCAGGTATGAACAGCTTAGTATAAACATCACATTATGGACTGTAGGTATACAGCAGGTATGAACAGCATAGGATAAACATTACATTATGTACTGTAGGTATACAGAAGGTATGAACAGCTTAGTATAAACATTATCACATTATGGACTGTAGGTATACAACAGGTATGAACAGCATAGGATAAACATTACATTATGGACTGTAGGTATACAGAAGGTATGAACAGCTTAGTATAAACATTATCACATTATGGACTGTAGGTATACAGCAGGTATGAACAGCATAGGATAAACATTACATTATGTACTGTAGGTATACAGCAGGTATGAACAGCTAAGGATAAACATTACATTATGGACTGTAGGTATACAACAGGTATGAACAGCATAGGATAAACATTACATTATGTACTGTAGGTATACAGCAGGTATGAACAGCTTAGTATAAACATTATCACATTATGGACTGTAGGTATACAGCAGGTATGAACAGCATAGGATAAACATTACATTATGGACTGTAGGTATACAGAAGGTATGAACAGCTTAGTATAAACATTATCACATTATGGACTGTAGGTATACAGCAGGTATGAACAGCATAGGATAAACATTACATTATGGACTGTAGGTATACAGCAGGTATGAACAGCTTAGGATAAACATTACATCATGTACTGTAGGTATACAACAGGTATGAACAGCTAAGGATAAACATTACATTATGGACTGTAGGTATACAACAGGTATGAACAGCATAGGATAAACATTACATTATGTACTGTAGGTATACAGAAAGTATGAACAGCTTAGTATAAACATTATCACATTATGGACTGTAGGTATACAGCAGGTATGAACAGCTTAGTATAAACATCACATTATGGACTGTAGGTATACAGCAGGTATGAACAGCATAGGATAAACATTACATTATGTACTGTAGGTATACAGCAGGTATGAACAGCTAAGGATAAACATTACATTATGGACTGTAGGTATACAGCAGGTATGAACAGCATAGGATAAACATTACATTATGTACTGTAGGTATACAGCAGGTATGAACAGCTTAGTATAAACATTATCACATTATGGACTGTAGGTATACAGCAGGTATGAACAGCTAAGGATAAACATTACATTATGGACTGTAGGTATACAGCAGGTATGAACAGCTTAGGATAAACATTACATCATGTACTGTAGGTATACAGCAGGTATGTACAGCTTAGGATAAACATTATATTATGTACTCTAGGAATACAGCAGTTATGAACAGCTTAGGATAAACATTACATTATGTACTGTAGGTATACAACAGGTATGAACAGCTTAGGATAAACACAGCCACACCAGCTCCTTCCCCACCCCCCTATCCAGGCCTGGCTGCATTTCTGTCCATTGATAGTAATTCAATCTTTGTCACCTGCAGGGTCCTCAAGTCAGCCTCTTCACCGGTGAAGAAGAAATTTTTGCATTCAAAAGAACTTTGTCAAGACTGAATGAAATGCAGACCAAGGAGTACTGGAAAGAGTCAAAGCGAGCTCTCTGATGATTAGCTTTGATGCTTAGCTTTGATCTTTATTGAAGTCTTGTGTGCTATGGATGCTGGGATTGCTCAATGTCACGTAGCATCCCTTGAGATCTTGTAGATGATGAGGGACAAGTAGAGATCTGTGAGCAATTGCTGGCGGGTTCTTCATAATGGCTCACTTATCTATGCCATGATCCATTTGTGGAACTTGTGAAACATTTTGCATGAGTATCGTCTCTCCGCGAAATGTGGAAGCTACGTTGGAAGGTGTAGTGTTGATATATGTTACTTGGATGTGACACTAAAGTTATATTTATTGCTCTTTATGTTGCCTGTGGGAAAATATAATTAGAGTTGCATAGTGTGGACAACAGTTACCACTTTCGGGCTAGCGATTGTATTAGCATTGAGTACGTAACTCATACGGCTTTTATTCTGTACATCAGAGAAAATATATATATGGAATATTTCATGTGAAAAGTTATTACAAGAAACTTCCAAACAAAATGTACCTCGTCTTTATCTATTTAGCCTTGGGAGTAGGAGGAGGAGGAGGGGTGGGGGGATGAAGGGGAGCCTTTTGCAAAATGACAACATTCTTGATATTGGATATGCCCTCAAAGGAGATGTAAAATCAGGAGCTGAAGGGTAAAAGAGGCGTGAGTCCCCCCCCCCCACTTCCCCACCTCAGGTTTTGAGAATAACCCTTAAAATTGCCCCATTTGGTAATAGAAGTGACTCTCTCTCTATGTGGTTATCAGCAGACTTTTCTTAGGATGTTGGACTGAAATATTCCATGGTTTGGTGTAGAAAGTGTAAAGAACAAAACAATGGTTTCCGGACAATGTGCCAACGATGTGTGCACTTTATCTCTGTTTGCCATATTCCCCATTCCCAATTGTAATACAGATGTCCATACTTAAATACATAACTACTGTCTCACAGTCCTCCCCTCTCCCCAACACAGCATACCCAATAAATAGATTGGTCCAGTGACCCCTGTATTAGAACGAATACAACTGGAAAAGGGTGTTACTTACTTCCCCTCACAGGCTGAAAGCAAGATTGTCTTCATCTTGCCCATGGGCTACTCACGCCACCCCCTCCCTCCCACCCCCCCCCCCAATCCACCGTTAAACCTTAAGCAGTATAAACCTTGGTCGGATGATACCTGTCCTCAAACTTTTAACAGTTGTTCATCCCTATCTCAAAGCAAGAACGTCTAATTCCTGTCTATAGGCTGGACACAAGAAAAAAGGCCTCTTCAGTTACAGAAACTCATAACATAAAAAGGGAGAAATAAACAACAACAACAGAATGAAAGAAATTCAAGTTTGTATATAATTCTATTCTGTTTATTGACAATTTCAGTCTTTATTCTACATATATTGTGTGAAATTATTTATTTACATTAAGGTGCAATGAGATCCGAGTACATTTCATTTGCCTTCTATCCATCTTTTTCTTGCTTATTTTCAATTCTATAAAAGGCTCAAACTCGTGAGATAAGAGGAAAAAAATCAAGCGAGTGCTATTTAATTCTGTGTGATAATTTTGTGATAAAATTGTGACATAATATACAGCCGGTAGGGGCACACACACAGAACAATCAAGAGTTATAGGTCACCAAATTCAATTCACCTCGATTTCTCTTACATTCGAAATGTTACCATCTGATTTTTTTTTATTTTTTGGGCTGCAGTTTCACAAATCCAAATCTTTTGTGATTCGTTTAGTGGCAAACATGAATATTCATTATTTTTGAATGTCAGTCAGCCAATTAGAAAATATCCATATGATATATGATATATCCGAAAGAAGTGTCTTCTAATGGATATATCCTCTCAATCCAGCATCATCTTAGTCACATATTTTCTTGTAATTATACAGTATTGACTTCTCTCTGTGACGCTTGTCAGTTCGACTTGCTGTTCATTTGATTGGCTGTTAGTAAGTGGCACGTTGGTGCTATATATGCGGCTGCAATATTAGCGTCGAGAATTTATTGAGCTAGCTGGGTTTATCACTTTTTACAAAAGTCGGAAGAATGTATATATATTTATATGTCACCGAAAACAGAACTAGTATTGTTCGATACAGGTGTCAAACGCCTACAGTGAATTTACGACCTTCCTTACCGGTTTCGAACCTCTGGACATACAATCAGCGT
>JAIPMN010042072.1:2603-56250 GCA_020650975.1 Apostichopus californicus
AACCAAATTTTTCCACCTGAAAATTCGGGCAATATGCTGAGAATTTTTCGGGCACCTACTGAAAGAAAAATAAATAGCAATGATGTAGCTTAAGGAAATGAATAGTTTAAAAATTTTCTTCTTGGTAATTAAAATAAAGTTCTAAGATTGGCCGACTAATTCGCCATTACTACTGTAAAAGAGAGTTTTGACATAATTGTACCTGTATGCTTTTTCGTTGACATTTCGTTGTTGACATTAGCATCCGGCGGTATACTGCGCAACTTTCACGGACCGTACTGTACACGATGCCATGCGATGTAATGACCGACGCTAGCTTATATGATATCGACATTAACATGTTGAACGCGCGCGAAGCGCGCGAAAAATTTTGGTTATATCTTTCGGGCAAGTCGTTACAGCCCCCAAATCCAATTGGGCTCCAACGCCTTTGACTACACACATAGACAGTTTTGAGGCTGTTCATCCTGGAACATGCATTTTCATGCTCACTGATATGATGTGATACCTGCTCTTTGCTTTACAAATTCGAACACGCGTGTAGCGAGTAATTTGCCAAGGGAGGGGCGAAGCATGTTGGCAAACTATCTAAGCGTAGCGCCACCATAAGTTGGCGCGAAGCGTACAAGAAAATTTTGGCCGAAAATGCCTCCATGATAGCTGGAAATGACACTTCCCAGGCCTTGTAAGTTGCATCTAAGCATTGTCTATTTTGAAATTACTAGCGATATCATAAAGAAAATTTGCTCGGCGGGGGGGGGGGGCGGTCGCCCCCTTCCCGAAATGCGTCATGTTCCCCGACGACTCGGTCGAGTTCAAGACCAGCCACAGTTGGTTCCATAGCACAATTGTACAATTGTTTAAGGCTTCCATACACACACACACGTTATGATAGACCATATATAGTATATATAAAGATACATTAGTGAGAGAGGAAAAATGGAAACGTCAAAAATGGAGTTGTCGGTGTAAGGGGTAGGATGAGGCGCACTTCCCCTCCGTAATCCTCGATCTGTCACTGGCTACCCTGTGTATATAATAGGGATCAGCGCTTTAATTATGACTGTTCCTCTTTCTCTTCCCGCGGTCTTGGCGTGTATCTTCTACTCTCTCCTTTTCTCCTTTTTCTCTCTTTCTTCTTTTTCTTTCCCTTCCTTCCTCTCCTCCTTTTCTTTTTTCCCCCTCTTTTTTCTTCTCTATTTTTCTCTCCTCTTTTCCTTACCCGGGGGGCGCGCGCCCCCAACGACCCCCCCTGGATACGCGCCTGTTACCTATACCCTGAGAAATGTCCGGGTATACATCGATGGGATATAGTTTGTTCTCTGTGCGATCCTTGGTGGTTGTTACGCTACAGTGTAGTGTAAGTAGCTCCAGTTTTGTGGATATGAGGATTCCTAGGATGACAGGTCCTGACACGTCTGCTACATAAAAGTTTGCACAGCTGCCCTCGTAATTGCAGCTAGTGTAGTGAAGAGGTTGCTTTGTGCACCTGAGTCAACTATCACTTTTAATATGGCTTGTTTTCTATTAAATCTTACTCCAAGTTCAGCAAATACGTGTTTTTTTTTTGTATCTGACATATTTTTATCAGCATTGTCGATGTATATCGACTCAATATTAACCTATCTACGTTTGGGCAAGTAATTTAACTATTGTTAGCTAATGCACTAACATTACTGGTCTGGCATTTGTTCTCTTGTGCCTATGTTTGGATAGGCTTATATATACATATATTTATTTGTCCTCTCCGATCTTGGGATTGCCCCCTTTCTCAATGATTACGCTTTGAACAAGAAATAAAAGTAGAGCCTGCTGCACGGCAGTTACTGCGATGAGGTGATCGGAGTCCACATTTACCATACTTTCTGCTAGTCTTATAGCCAGTGGTCTACTTTGCCTAACTAGTTAGTTTGGTCCCTAATTGCATCTTCTGCTACGGTAGTGGAACTGAAGGCTTCTATGTGGGCCTTGTGGCTTCATATTTTCTTGCCAGATGCATACACTTAGTTAGTTTCAAGGTTTCAGGTTTACCTAACAGGTCTTCATCTTGTTTGTGCAGTCCCTAATAAGAGGGACTTTATATTAGCCTCAGTTCAATTCCCTCATTAGTGAATTTGCACTTGTCTCCTTGATTTGTTTGTTGTTAACGTATGATTTGAAGTTGTAAATTTAATGTAATATATGTAGTGATAGTGTAAATGTCAATACACCATAATTTAAATGAAAGACAAAATGTACACACACAAAGAAAAATGAAATTTTGTATATTGCACTATTTACTATCTTATTATAAGACAACGTATTACACTTTTACAATAACAATTATTGCACATTAAATCTTTAAACTTATGGTAGATGAATGAGTATATTATTTACACTTACATTGCTAACATTAACTCATACTCGTTCATCTAATGTACATTCTTTTATTTCAAGCGAGTATGAACCATTTCAGAATTATAATAGAACAGGGACGTTATTAACTATCTTAATATGACATCATTTAAAGCCATGGTATTACACTTTTACAATAAAAATTGCTGTACATCAAACACAAGGTAGATGGACGAGTATATTACGTTCACTTTCATTACTAACAGTAACTCATACTAGTTCATCTACCTTACATTCTTTTATTGCAAGCAAGAAACAACATTTCAGAATGATAATGGGACAGGAACGCTTTTAACTATATTAATATGACATAATTTAAAGCCATGATATTACACGTTTACAATAACAATTGCTGTACATCAAACATAAGGTAGATAGCCGAGTGTATTATTTACAATAACAACTTATTATTTATTATTTCAAACAAGTAAAAAACCATTTCAGTTTTAAAGAAAACACAGTGACGCTATTAACAATAAAAATTGCTGTACACTTATATTAATACATTATAACTGATCACAATTTTGGAAATTATTGCCTTACCACCGGAAAAACTGAAAAGTAAATAACAAAACATAAGGCCGTATAAATGATAGTGCTGAGCATTTTATTAGTCTTGTTTCCCTCCTGGTGGTAATTGTTGGTTCTGGTTGGGGCTTCTGTCTACAGGGGGTGGTCGTCGCTGCATAGCAGGTAGGGGTGCTCTGCTAATACATCTGGCTATCAGGCAGAATCTTCACTACTAGGAACAACTAAACAGATGTACAGTGTACTAACCTATCTGCCCAATCAGTAGATGGCAGCAACCTGCCTTATCTTAAATAAATTCTTGCCACTGGTCAAATGGCATTGCTATTACAAAATTTAATAATTCTGATACATTCCTCATGTCGTTTATAAACAGGATAAATAATTTGCGCCCAGGTAACCTTGAGGCACACCTCATACTACATAAAAAAGAGAAAAAAACGCTTGACTTAAATCACTGATTTGGACATACTGCTTTCTGTTAGACAGATAATTAGCTAGCCTATTATGAATAACATACAGTACTGGTCAAGATTCTATAATTGGTCACAAGTTTTTTTTTTCCAAAATCAATGAAGACTCCAATAGTTGATTTTTTTCCAGTGTTTGTATCCAGTGTTTTCCAGTAAATCTAACCATGTCATAGATGTAGACCGTCCAGGCCTGAAACCATACTGACCATCAGAAGGAGATGGCACTTGGCAAATAATTTATCTAGCCAATGTGCCCAAAATTGATCATGCATTTTGGATAACTGAGATAGCAATGAGACTGGTCTATAAATAGCGAAAACATTCTTCTGACCAGACATACATACAGGTATGACTTTTGAAACTTTCATGTTATCTGGAAAATCATGTAGAAAATGAATTATTACAAATATAGGTAAAAGGTTACATAATAAATGAGATGATATTTTTCACTTATATCATTACAGTCAACAGATCATTTGTCGATTAAGCTTCTAACAACCAGAAAATCAGTTGTGGTATCGGATAAAAACATGGAGCAAGTGTTATTCTCATCTAGATAGTCATAAATACAGCTGGTTTATTCTGGTATAGTTGCAGCTAAATCGGGACCAACATTGGTGAAAAGCGTATTAAGACTATCTCCAATGTTTGTGTCTTTTAACTTCCTTATCATTGACGATAAACGTATCAGGAAAATATCTTTTGATCCTTTGTCTGTTATAGACGATACCATGTTTTCCTGATATTACAAAGCATATCAAAAATACAATATATAGTCCTTGCTGCATTATTTCATTGTAGTTTAAGGTATACATAGACACAGCCTCCATATATGTTGTGAGAGTTTGAATGATACTGACTATTACCTTCCATTAATACTGGGCCGGTGAGTTGAGAGTTTTAAGACTTCAGAGTTTAAAGGGACATTTTGGCGTTCTTGTAATTTACTAAATTGTAGTTGTTTTTACTGTCTTAAATGATTATATTGCTGCTATGCTGGGACTCTTAGAGTTTTCATCTGTACTATTTTTCCCTATTGTTAAGTAGCTATTAAAGGTTAAATTGCGACAACTTTAGACTTGCCTTATTTATCTTTCCTGTGTTCCATAGGAAAAGTTACATTTTCTTTTAACCAGTAACAATTCAGTGATCAGTTTGCCAATGTTAATAATTATCCTTCATGTTCTAATTCTCCAGTTTCCATTTCAGAATAATTTTCCATATAGTGCATTTCTTGTTCAGATGTTTTATGTCATTGATTTGCAGATGTGTTTGTTTGCAGAGGCTTGTTCTTAACCTGTTCTGACTAGTGGAGTGAATAAAACTGATGAACCTGGACACTACTGCATTATGCTGTATTTCTTACCGCTAGGACTCCAGCACATCCCACCCCCCCCCCCTTGGGCATGCCTCTTTTTAATAACACTGTTATGAATCATTTCCATATCAGAGAACCGAATACTTAACAGCAAAATACTTTCTTTTAAGACATCTTAAAAACACAAAGCACTCTTACGGTCCCAAACACTGGACTCCTTCTTTACCTTAACTTTAATTTTCTTATTCGTTGACATTTTTAACCATGTAGCAGAGTACCATTAGTCATGTAAAAATAGAAAAAAAAAGATAGAAAAGTAAATTTCCAAGTAACTTCATACTTCATCTTTCTTCATTCCCCAAAGCCAATTCCAATTGACGCATTCTCCTTGATAACCTAATGTAATGAAAACGAGAAAACAAACAGCTTAGTGATTCCTTGCCACATTTTACAGTATATGAGAGCATTTAATGTGAACTGTGCACATACAGTTTTCATACTGAATTACGTGGATCTACATACCAAGAATGAAGTTCATCTCCACTTTTTATGAGTTATCCTGTTTCATATTTTATTAACTTCTGTTGACCTCATATGAACTTTAACTTCCAAAGAGTAGAATACAGATCATGTGTTCATATGGTGCATCCCTTATACAAACTATGAAGTTCATGCAAGCTTTACTCTTGGGTTACAGACTTTTCCTGATTGCTGAACTCAAATGACCTTTAAACCATGCAGAAAGTGATATGATTCTTGTTCTAAGCAAGGTATATCTCCATACAAAGTATTAATTTAATGCAACTTTTCTTTTTTGAGTTATCACCATAACAAGATTATCAGACTTTGACCTCTGTTGACCTTTTTCTCCACAGAACTACTGGTCTTTTTTAGCTTAATAAGGTGGATCTTTAATTTCTTCACCTTGTAAAATTGTATAAGCTTGAAAACTTTTGGACTGGCTTAGAATGTAGATCAGGAATACCTTATCAGTCCCCAACTAAAACAGTTATTGCAAATGCAGCTTCCAAATCCATCTATTTGTAAATTAACAAATCTCAATATATGATTCATGTATGCTAACAGGGCACAAGAATTAGTCTTTTTTAGATCATAAAAATATTTTAAGAACCAGAAAGCCAGATGGCTTTGTGATTCCTTGTGGTACAAAACTACAAATAACTATCTGACTAATGTAGAGTGAGTTAACTTCATCCAAGAAGTCAGTGAGAACTACAACATTTCAGAGATTTCAGGCTCTTATTTGCGGCACTCCCTTGTGTGCATCAACCATTGAAATCACTAAAGGATTTTAAAAATACATTTTTTATTCCAAAATGTTCTAATATCCAGAAAGGACAGTCATTCTATGTGAAATATACACACATAGACATATACATTTTCTTTCATCCATTTTGAGCTAGCAAATCCGCTCTGCCACTCACCATCACTTTAATAGTTGTTATTAATGAATGAGAGTTCATGACATTGATTGTACACTGTGACATATTTTCACATCGTACTACCAAAGTGATCTAGTATAACCCAGAGAATATGGCAAATTTTTAAATAATTTGCTGATCCCTTGAGCCAAGTTTGGCACCATTTGTGATAACCTGTTGACCCCTTGAAGCTCAGAGGGTGAAAACATAATGGACACTTGAGTGAATTTAAAGCAGCTACCTCAGATTTCATTAACTGGATGTCTATATTATGAAGACCTACAGAGCCCCTACAAAAACTTCACTATGTACACCAACAGCAATCATAAGATCAGAGAAATCACAGATTATTTGTTGCTTTCAGTTTTGAGTTATCATGTTTACAAGGTTGACACCTGATGATCTCATGTGACCTTTGACCTCTACCAATTTCAAGAGGATTCATGCACTCACCAAGGCAGATCTACACACTATGCATATGACATTCAAGGAATATGTGCTTCTTGCTATCGTGTTTACATATAAGTTATCATGTTTACAATATTTCAGACTTTGATTTAAATATTGATAGTAAATTACCTTTGACCTCCACCAATTGCATAGGGTTCTTGTACTAACCAAGCTGGATCTGCTTACCAACTATGAAGTTCAACAAAGCTGTACTTTTGAGAAATCGCGTTACAAAGTTTTCAGACTTTTGACCTTGTTTTCCTCTAATGACCATTGACCTTCACAGAAATGAATAGGGCTCTTGTACTGAAGAAGATGAATCCACATACCATGAGATTTTGGGTTACCTTGCTTACAAGCCAATGTCACGAATACACACTTGAGCACACACACGTCATTACCATTGCATAGATGCCTTGGGTAAGGAATCAAGACGAGACTAACATTGATCAACAATGTTACATTAACAAAGACAAGTTAGTGTATAATAAAAGCTCTCCACGGTACACTTAGCATTGCCATACTGTTGGTATTAATATTCAAATCTGTATGTTACTATAAACTTGTACTTAACATGTTTTTAAGTTTAGACAGTTGGATATCTCATCTTCCTATGATTCCTGAGATACACATTCATTGGTCCACACGTTTTGCTTACTTGTATTGACTAAAATTAGTTTCACAATTCCCTCATAGTATACTGTTTGATCCCACATCTATGGCGGCAAATTACATGTCACTTGTATGCATTCAAGAAGTTAGAAAATGTTCATCAATTAGGAGGTTTTAAGGGATGGCTCTGTGTAATTTTTAAACAGTTTTAACTTTCAGCGACCTTTCATCCTTCTCATGAATTAGCTCTATGTCAGCAATTGTGTTGTTTGTTTCCTGTGTGCTTTAGAGGACATTTTGCCAAGAGCATAATGCACAGAAACCAATGTTGAAATCTGTCACACAAGAGGTCTATTACATGTACAATAATGCAAACAATAGCTTCAAGTCTGTACATTTTGCATTTTGGTGGATGAGTGTGATTCTCTGTTTCAAACAAATACTTGAATCCATACACAAGGGATGACAAAAAATGGTTAAGATTCAAACCTGTATCTTCTTCGTGTAATCCAGTAGAAAATGATGATGTTGTAGATGAAGAATACTGAATAAGTAAAATGCAAAACAAAAGGGTAAGTAATAACATGAAACAATCGTGAACATTCAATGTACTGTAGTTATGAATGTTTTCATATTGTAGTGGAGTGAACATTGAATACATAGTCAGCTTTTCCTTTCCCTTCACCCACCTTGTACAGTATATGACATACTGCTGCACTGTACAATACCTTCACAGCATACGGCTTATATAGTATCATTCTAACACAGATTCACTTTTATCAAGGAGTTGAGGATAGCTAACTTCCTGTGTGTAAATCCTTGGGTCACTCCTTTATCTCTCAAGAAGCTCATATGTCCAGCAAGTAGAACAAGTAGTGGGAGGAAACAACACTAATAATATACATACATGTAACTCTTCTAGTCATTGATGCTCTTACACAAAAGAAAAACATAGTTCTCTAAGGTATGGTCATCGGGGTTTCACTTACGTTAATTTATGATCATGAGGAACAGAACTTATGGAGTAATCTGCTAAAAACTGTCCTTTTGTAATTTTTTGGTTAATTCTTGAACGTAGGAATTTAAAGTGGTTTTCAACTATCATAAGCTAGGCCTAGCAACAATTAACTAGTACTCGAGAACTATACATTTCTATTCAAAACCGTTTGGCCAATGTGAGGTGAGTGGGATTTGGCCTACTTTCCAAGCAACTGCAACATCAAGTAATACACAGCTATAACGTCATCTTGGTAGTTAAACTACGGTGAGGTACCTTTCTGTTTAAAAATGCAGCATTTTTTGAAGATCCTTCGCTGAGGTTCAATGTTTTGTAGGTTTCACTTGCCATAAACATGACTTTGCAGTGTATATCAGTCTTAATCATTCACTGAGCATTTGTCTAAGGTGACGTATGGTTCCATTTGAATATTAACCACTACAGCAATCCAGTAGCCAGGGTAGGGCCCAGGGGGCATATCCCCTCCACTATCAGACTTGTGTTCTCCCACCCCCATCCCCTTAATTTGTCCCACCATAATGTCAACAAAACCTTTACAAGTAACAGCACATAAATATTGTGGCCCTCCTTTAGTTATCAGTGCCATTCCATACATTTTGAATGCACCTTCAACTCTGAGTACCTGCTCCCCATGGTCAAAAACATCTCTGTAAAGCTGTCTCCCTACATTTTGTTCCAAACATGTGATCACGTGGCCTTTAGCATTTTACATTATTAAATGCATTGTAGACGTGTAGTTTATAGATTCACACGCCCACATCATCACTCACTTCAAAAATGTCCTTGTGTAACATGCAGTCACTGATAACAATCTTACTGTTTCTTTCGATTCTCTGCTTTAATGCTATATTGATTTACAAATCAAACATTCCCACTACCACAACCAGTTCCATGCTATTTTGCAATTCACTCACCAATCAGCAACACCCACGTTATGCCTTTTGACTGGGAGAGGTCCTCTTTACCTGCAGAGAGCAACATTACATATAATGATAAAGGGTGGCTCAAAGTAATGGCAGACAGCTACAAGATAAAACAAATAAGAATGCATATTAATAGTAAAAGCATTTCTTCATGCATAAGTAATATTGGTGCGTACTACTTCCAAGGAAAGAGAAAGCATTCTCTGCCAAACAAGGTATTTTCATATATTTGAAAATAATATGCTCAAAAACGTTTGTGTAATAAGTTATAAGAACTGCATGTCTAGCAAGGTAGCGTGCCTAAATATAAATTGGAGTGTGCCCCAATGCAAATGTTTCTATAAAATGGTTTACCTTTAATCAGACCATATATTTATAATTTATAAAAGATGTGTGATACAAGTTTAAAGTTATCACATGTTTACAAGGAATTCAGCCTTTGACACCTGTTGACCTCACATGGTTTTTGACCTCTCCAGAAAACATTCTGGTTCTTTTCCTGACTAAGGTGGATCCACATACCAAGTGTGAAGTTCATTAAACCTGTACTTTTTTATTTATCTTGTTTCACCTCTGTTGACCCCATATAACCAATGACCTTTACCGAAAAAGTAGTATTTTTATACCCACTGAGACTCACCAAACCTTTGCTAATGAACTGATGCTTTATAATAGGTTTTCAGATTTGACCTCTATCAATCTCACATAACCATGGACCTTCACAAAGAAGGATTGGAGTTTTGTACTAAGGTGGATCAACATACCTAATATGGAATTCATACAAATTTATATTTTGGAGTTACAGTGTTTACATGCCAAGGCGTCACACACACAAACAAATATACGCCATCACCATCACATAGATTCCTTTTGCCTTTGACTAGGAATCAAAAACAAGGATTAAAGCCTTGCAAAATTGAGAATTTAATGCAACATGGCTGACAAGATTTCAAGTTTTGGTCATTGCTGAATCTGCATGATCAGCAAGTTTCTCGCACTCAAGTGGTCCTGGTTACGAGGTTTTCATACTTCGACCAACAGTGACCTCAGATAACCAGTGTGGTGACCTCAGATGACCTTCATCGTTACAAAACAGAGTGTGGATACCCAAATAATTATGAAGCTCAAGATTTACTTAAAATAAAAATGTTTACAGGGTTTTCAGACATCTGGTGAACTCAAATGACTAACTGCATGACCTCTACAACAATCAATACCAAATTTGTCATTAAAAATTGGACCCACAGATCCAGTATGAAGTTGATCAAATTTAGCTTTTTAATTTATTGTGTCCAGAGACCTCAGATGACCTTTCTCCTCTACAAAGACAAAAGGTCTGTTAATGACTAAGACAGATCCACATATTAAATATAAACTTCCCAACCTTAACTTAGAATGTAAGTTACATTAACAAGATTTTATTTTTTACATTTTGTCTCATGGAAACCTTGTGTGACCTTTCAGTCCTATGTTAACCAATACGGACCTTGAATCCTTAACAAGGAATGCACATATTGAGCGGGCACTTAATACATCATGTACTCATTGTGTCCCTTATGGTTTAATTGCCAAGGATATCACATACATGGATATACACACCATTAATGCTGAATAGATTACGTTTGCCTATTAAATGTAGCCTGCCCTACAATATCAGATGCATGAGAGAGAAAAACATAAACTAGTAGTAGATATTGCTTACAGTTTGTAGGTAAAAGAAGTTCCACTTGAGTTGAAAACACTTGAGGGGAGTCAGCTGGAAGACCGGATACTTTGCATTGAAGAGTCACACGGTTTATTGAAAGACTAGTAACTGTAACAGTTGAGTTAAGAGTGATGTTAACAGTTCCATCCTCGTTATTGCTCCTGGAAAGTTGATCATCCAGCGATATATCTTCTGACGAGTCAGGAGTGATGATAAACCATTGAAGAGAAACTTCTTGTGAGACTCTATGCATGGAACAAGTCAGTACATCTGTTCTCTGTACATCCAACACTACATGTTGCTGACTAGTCAATCCATTTATCGCTGGGAAGGCTGAAAGGCAGTCAATTAAATGGAAAAGTACGATAAAAACAATTCTTAAAGAAAGTGAAAAGTGATTACATATCCAATTAATGATAGCAGAACTGCAAATGCAAGTATACTGTTTATCTGTAGTTAAATTATTCCATTTTATTTATCTTCAATAACTCATCAAAAACAATGTCTTGTGATGTATCTTATAACTTATCTTATTGATACTTCACACTATATCAATCAAAAAGGGATGGTACATCTGCAAGACCACCACCAGGCCACTATTTTGGTAATATACCGTCCAATGTCGAAAAATATTAAATAATTGAAGTACATTGCCTTTGCATGTACTGTATCTAAACTAAAATGCAGTAACATATGAAAATATTATGGTTCAGAAAGCTAGCAAAAGGAGACACTGCCCAGGACATTAACCATTTTCTATATTGATGCCAGACTTTTCACAATGGAAACAGTGATGTCCGTGTCAGACTTGTCAGGTGCCCAGAAATGTCTGAGCAGAGGAGGGCCACTGCCGCAGTGCAAATGCAACCATTTCACATGCAACAGTATTTCCATTAAAAATGGATTTCCTTTTGCTATCTAGAGTGTATATATCTGTAAATTGATGATTTGTTTTCTTTTTTCTTCTTATATGATCTTCCCCTATCTCTGCACAAGTAACAGATTCCTTATAACAGAAGAGATTTTCACTCACCAGAGGACACATATCCCTTGGGTGAAAGTGTTTTACTTGGGTGTACAATGAAATATTGACTCAGAGATCACATTACCTTGATATCTTCATATAATTGGTAATACATGATAAATCAAACTGTACATAACCGAAGTCTATTGGCTGCAGAACACAGATATAATATGGAAAATACTGCAGCTAATGTGTGTGTTACTCTAAGTAACAGATTATGTCTACATCGATATAACTTTTCACAAAGCTTACAATTTGCTGAAAGAATCAGCTCTGCTGTGGTGATCTCTGGGTACCATTGATCTGTTTGAGCTGCTACCTCCTTGCAATGAAGAGTAACACGGAGAACTGATGGATTGAGGACACTCAGCGTGGAGTGAAGTGAGAGGTCATATGTCCCATCACCATTGTCTATTGTGTGATTGTAATGATCAGTCATGATGATCCCATCAGATGAGGGGTTGATGATGTCCCATTTCAGATACCCATATTTTGGTACTCCATTCCAAGAGCAAGTCAGTTCATTATCTCTGTTGATATCTAGGACAACATGCTGTTGATTGGTGAATCCATTTACTGTAGGATAACTTCGCCAAAGTCCATCTAAAAGATAAAACATTCAAAACTTGGTTAACATTCAATGAATAAAGTGAATAGCTGCATTATCGAGCAACTTTGGCAACAATTTCATGAAGTATGTGATTTTGTTTTTATGATATAGTAACATTTTACGATTAACGACACTGGCTTACAGTAGTCAAGCAGTATAATAAAGAACACATGCACACAAGGGTAGCTCAGTGGATTGTCAATGGCAGTTTGCCTTAGTCAAGAACAAATTACCTGTGAGAGTTTGTCTCTATTCATGGAGAAATGTCAATCTTGTTGATCACTTGGGATGACCATTGTTCATTTACCTGTAATTTACATGCTATTTACATACTGGTAATTCACCTGCCAACAGGAAGTATTAATTCTTATCAAGGAATGTATGGAATTCTAAAACAAAGTGCTGAATTTGGTCAGTGGTAAAGGTATACCAGATCAAGGAATAGATGTGACATATTTTGATTCAGGTTATGTATTACCCAGATCATACAAACACAAGTTTACAAAGATTTCCTATATTTGCTTTTAAGCTAAGTTTGTATGCAAAGTTCTCCGAAGTTGCAAATTCATGCTGGGTTCAGGACCATGGTTTTCTTCCGTATTATCACCAACATACTGTAGCCATGTGATAGCTGTGAATTTTCAAGTTCTAAATATACACCAAATTTAAAGGTTTTTTCCATGATTACGTTATGGGGCTGTTATGTTGCTCTGATGTGCAAAAGAGGTCTAAAAAGTCAAAATGGGTCCGGTTGAAAACAACCAATTATATTTTGGAAAAGCGATCTACGCAGTACCTCCCTGTTTGTGCAAACAATATCAGGAGGGTATTTTGCCTAAGTTTGAAAAAATCCTTAAAGTTTGAGATTTTCCAGCGCAGTGTGCATACACTAATAGTATATTATCCACAATCTATCAGACTAATGTACTTAGAGAATATGAGCTAAATTTTTCAATTCTTATAAATCTGTATTATATAAATTGCACCACTGGTGTAGCTTATGTTTGGCATCTGCATCACATGTAACTACTTATCACTTTTGTCCCGGACAGGGTGTAAATAGTAAGTAAATGCAAGTTTTAACTATTACTTTAGCTTTAAAACAATTCAACTTACTACTTAAAACAAGAACATCAACAAGAGTCTCTGATGGGAAATAGTTTGCCATCCGACCAGCAACCCTGCACTGTACTGTTAGCCTTCCAATTAAATTGCTGCCAATTGTAAGAGTGGATACCAGAGAAACATTGTATGTCCCATCTGTGTTATTTACACTGGAATGGATACTGTTCAAAGAGACATCTTGTGGGACATGGTCCAGAAAAACTAGTTCAAGTTCGATGTTAGGTCTGACTCTGTCCATGGCACAGTTCACCTGACCACCACTGTAATCATCAATCACAACAAGCTGCTGGTTGGTTAGTCCATTGACCACAGGATAGATAGAAACCGGAAGAACTAAAATCATATCAAATAAAATGGAAAGAATAATCAAATAGATAAAACAGTTTAATGTTCACATTCTGAAAGAAAATCTTGATTCTCCAAAACTTTTGCTCACATTCAGGAAATGCTTGTTTGATCACTCATCTGATGTTTGGCAGTCATCCATCCTTGTAAGATTTAAAACAGAAATATTCCCTTAGTGACAGTACAAAATCAAAATTAAAAATGGTTTGCATCAGAATAACAATCATGAGAATGCAAAATATCCCATATGACACTGGTCATTGGGTATGCTTTCTAATGCTAAGTAATGCAGCAATATACTGTTACATGTTTTTTTGTGATCTATAGTGCAACATTTTCCATCGGTTTTGCCGTTACAGGTTTGCATCTTTTTGTGTTCACCTTTGTGTGTACAAAGTACTGGATTGAGTAAAGTACTAGGGATACTAACTACAGTATTCTGGAAATTGTTAATTCAAATACTGAGCAGACTCAAGGCTATAGATTTTCTGGCTTAAGTAACCAACAGTGATAGACTTAATTGCTGAAAGTGTCACTTGAGTCATGTGACCAGCAAGGAACTGGAAAACATAAAACAAAATTCATCCATATGAAACTCATTCTTACCATACACTTTCACTTCAATTGTGTAGTGCTCCACATCTGACCCTAGAATCCTAGCAGTAAACCTTTGTCCATGTTGGAGTGTGACTTTGTTGATTATTAGGGAACCATTTTGAAACATGTCATATTCTCCATTCTCATAACCTGGTCCTTGTATTCGAGAATTCTCCACATAAATGAAAGGACTTCTGTCATCTACATCCTCTCCTATAAGCCATCCAATGACTCGAAATGTTCCAAAGTCACATGATACCAGCCCCTTGGATCCCAGTCTCAGGTATAATTCCTTCTGATCACAATACTCATCTAGAAGAAGTGAATAATAGTAGTTCTGGTCAGCATACAGTATGGGCCATTCCATATCAAATCACCAAATTTTGTAGTTCGACCTCTTTTACAATTTCTGCAATTTATTGTATGCTTGGAACAAACATATTCTGAAAATTTCACACTGAACTGGATATAATTATCTCTGAAAGAATCAAGCACCCTGAATCAATAGTTTAGGAGCAATTAATCGTTAAAACTAGCGCATTGTTTTGCAAAATAAACCAAAATTGAATATTTTGACACTTATAAGTTGACCTAACTAAATAGGACAATGCTTTTATAGCCTGTTTTGTTCTGTAATAGCAAGGTGGTAGGATGTTTAACTGCTGAAAAATAAGACCTCATAAGTCAAAAAATTGCCAAAATGCCACGGTGGCGACAAATTGCAGAATTTCAAAGACTTGTTATAATTCGGCCAAGTTTGAAGCAATGCAACTGAAATTTTCAGAATTATTCAGCTTATTTTATAGTGCTCTAATCATACAATTGAGGGTGGTAATTTTTGGAGTCAGTCCAGCAACAGCCATTCGTGACTTGACACAGAATGACCCATATATACATTAACTATTATCCACAAATTGACAAAATTTCCTTCCGTGTCTCAGCCAACATGCTCAGTGGTTCCTTGTCACATTTTCTTTAAGAACCTGTAAAATAATACTGTACACAGAAAGTGTTCCTTTTTGTTGAATTCCAATGGTTCAGACAGTAATTGCACTAATTAATGAACCTCAAGTGCCATTTAAACAAAGGTAAGGTTACATCTGCTTGACTGAAACAAAGCAAATAATCAAATATTTAATGGCCATATACAGATATATTTGTGGAGAATGTGTAGTTCACACGCAATTTACATATTTTAACATCAGTGATCTCAAAATAGTGTATTACCTCTACCAACATTATTTTTATTTGCATATTTATGTACTAACAAAGTTGAGCTTTCCTTATATGTAGAGTTCAGAACTTCTTTCCCAATATACTGTATTTTCTTTTGATATAACATGCTGAATCTTTGGTGTCCAATGTAAATATATAAAATATATACATTTAATGGTACAGTAGCTTACGGTACTACAATGTTGCAGATGTAAAATTAACTTAACACTAACTAATTCTCTTCGCAAAGTTTCTGTTATTGAAACATTGTGTTCCTTCTTGATCTTATTATTGTTGCGTTCATGCTTCTAACTTTAGCAAGATTCTTGAAAAGTGCAATTCACACTGTAAATGTCAAGTTTAGAGAAACTCTTGTATATATACAGAGCAGCTTTATCAATCCAATGACGTTTAATGTTTGTTATATAGTGTTTTTGTAATATCGTTTCATAAACTTTTGTGCGTAGATGTATCTTATATTATATCCTAATCCTATTAACTTTTTTCTTTTTATTTTATATTATTTATTCATCCTGTTAATGTATTTTTTACTCCTGTTTGTACATTTTATATTTATACTGTAATGAATAAATAAATGAAACAAAACTAAACTAAACCAGAATGCAAATATGCATTGTGGTTGCGATGATGTAACATGCGCAGTTTTTTTCCATAAATCTGACGTAAAGTATAGTGAGGGTGTACAACATCTTAGTAATAAAGTGAAAAGCAGTGTGATGTGACAAACAAATTCAATGACACAGGCTGTCCTGAAATGACCATTGACCTCAACAACAGGCCTCTTGTACTAAATGTGATAGATACATCAACATACTAAATTATATGACATTTGTTCTTGTTGAAATATTGTGTAAAACATGTTTTTTGTACTATGTGACCCCTGGTGAACTCAAACAACCATTGACCTCTGCCTACAACATTAGGCTTCTTGTACTCAATGTGGTACAATTACATACCAAATATGTGATCTGTCCAAGCTTCCCTTGCGATATGTTTAGGAGAGTGTGTTAGTGTAGAGAGAGAGGTACTGTAAGAGGGGAGTGAAGTAAATATTTGGCGTTTTGACTTCAAATGGCATTTGATCTCGACCAAAAGCAATAATAGGCTCTTTAAATTTGATATGGTACATTCACAAACCAAAAATGAGTTCTTTCCAAGGTTCCCTTAGAACTTGCCATATCATGTTTACAAGGCTTTCATATTTTGACCTGTTGTCCCCAAATGACCTTTGACCTACACCAAAATCAATAGGATTATTTTACTCAATGTTATACACCTACATATTAAGTATGAGATCTGCCCAAGCTTCTAATATTGAGATATCATGTTTACAAGGTTTTAACAATTTAACATCTCTTGACCCCAAATTACCTTTGACCCCTATGAAAAATAATAGGATTCATGTACTTAATGTGGTACTTCTAAACACCAAATGACTTTTGTGGTTTATTCATGTCACCCTTGCCTTTGATAATACACACATTTTTTTTACAATGATAAGTGGAACTTCACACATTTAAATGCGTCTGATTGCACTTTCATATGCCTCAGCCAATGGCAACCTTTCAGGCTTCTAGGTACAGTAGACTCCTAGATTACCCTACCCCCTCCCCCCCCCCTTTAATGAACCACTGGCATTGACAGGAGGCATGGGAGTACATGATGACATAAAAGCAAATCAGCAATATCCGGATAGAGCATACAGTACTGTTTGGATATTATTCAAAGTAATTCTCTGTAATGGAAATGTTGTTATCTCTTAAGTTGCGGTTAATTGTTATGATTTATTTGTTTTCAAACAGATTCAAACATACAAAAGATTGGAGAAATTTTGGTTCTTTTGAGAAGTTGTGCATCGAAACAAAAAATATGACTGTAACCTTCCAAAAATTTGACTGTAACCTCCTGTTATCATTGCTACCATATTTTACAAAGATAGTACCAAGCAACTCATATTCATATTTCATTATATATATTCAATTTTTCGTAGTACCGCTACTTCCAGCGGTTACTGTACTATTTGCGTATGGATACTAGCCTAGCCTACAAATGTATTTGCGGTTTGAGGACGACTTTCCCATCTATGATTTTTCTTTTGCAGCACCTTATTTAAAGATTTCATTAAAAAGAAAATAAAGTACGAAAATCAGTGTTGTTTGCGTGTTTTCATTTCAAGGCGAACGTAGAGTTCAGAATACTCCACTGCTGAGCCCAGTCCAACCACAAACAGTACAGTAGCATATAATCGGTATGGGAATTACCAGGCAAGTATTTGAATAGTATAAGTGTAGAATCGGTATAATAACAGGTATGATATATTTTAATGCGCACATTCGTTCCATGAACAGTGTATGAATATATAATGCGCAGAATTGGTATACGAACAGACCTTAGGTAAATGCGCATAATCTGTATTTATAAGAACAGATATGAATATACGTCATGCTCAGAATCGGTACACGAACAGGTATGAATATAAATAATGCGGAGAATCGGTACAAAAAGAGACCTTAAGTAAATGAGCAGAATCTGTATTTATAAGAAAGGTATTAATACGTAATGCGCAGAATCGGTATAAGAACAGGCATGAATAAAATGCGCAGAATCGGTATAAGAACAGACCTCAGGTAAATGCGCAGAATCTTCTAACAGGTATGAATATACGTAATGCGCAGAATCGCATGTATGAATATATACGTACTGCGCAGAATCTGTATTTGAACCACACACCATGTAAAACTATAATGTACTACGAGGGTTGAGCGCAGAATCGGTATTCATATTGTAGAAGACAGTGCTACTACTACTAATAACACTACCTTTGGACGGTGGTGTGCTGGGGAGGGGTGTTTTGTTTCGCTGCGTGCTGGTCGTCATTTGGTAGTTTTTTGAATGTTTCAGTGGGTGGTTGGGCGTTTTGTCTCTGCAGGTCGATGGGCGTATGTACTTTTTTGGCTCGCTTGACCTGAGTTTCGTTTGTAAGAATGGGATGGTTCGGTTGTGCCGTTTGGCCGTGACGTTTTGTATCCCGCATGGCGGGTCACGTAAAAAGCACTACTACTACTAACAAACAGAAAGCGAAAACGTTTAGTGGTTCGAATGCCCAAACATATTCATAAGCCATACATGTTAATAATCATGAAATTGTACACATACAAATGAAGAGCGAATCTGTCATCACGTTACCAGAGTATATTTAGTGACAGTATAACTAGACGTTCTACCTACACTCTGGAGCTCTTGATGGCACACTCGCAGCAATCAACTGGGGCCCACAGAATTGGTCCAAAGACTAACTAACCTGCGTTACATTGTTGCTACTGAGCTGAGGGATCAATTTCCTACTAATCGATCTCCCCAGTTTCAATTATGATATTAATATTTATGGATCACATGACACCACCTAATTGATGCAATTAGTCGGAAGTTGAATGGGTATACAGAGGTAACACTCCCTAGGTGCTCCGTGGCTTTGCACATTATATTTGGGGAAGGAATACAGAAAGCAAAATGAGGGAAATGTCAGTAAAAGTACGTTTTATATCTTTATTTTTCATTTTATTCACACTTATGACAAGCTGTTTAAGTTTTGAAGAGCAGTAGGTTACAAGGCTGTTTCGGGCAGCTGCCACTTCCTGAATATGTACACATATATACCTACATGATCATTAACCCCCTGTTGTCCCCAAATGACCTATGACCTTTAACGAAATCAAGAAGGCTTATTTTACTCAATGTTATACACCTTCATACCAAGTATGAGATCTGCCCAAGCTTCCAATTTGAAATATCACATTTACAAGGTTTTCACATTTTGACATCTAGCGTTGATAGTGTTGGAAGGTAGCAGAGATTGTTGATGAAGGTTTGATGTGTTGTGATTGTGAAAGGAAGCAGTGGCATTCTGTGGAGTCGGATAATAAAAGAAAAAAAGCATCGAATAACACTGTCCTGAACTTCTTCGACTGTCCATCGTTACCGATGATGACTGTTGAGTGCAACAGGCAATCAATTAACATTTCCTGGCCCTCTTGTGCGAGGACAGACCAGCATTGGAACGGAAGTTTCTCCTGCAGGTGATACATTGATAGTCTGAGGTAAAACTATCAACTGCCCCATGACGTAAATCATGCTGCAGCGTGTACTTTTCATTCATCCTGTCTTCCACGGTCTTGATGGTGTTCCTCACTGCATGTCTCCAGCTGATCCTATCACTGGCCAATGATTCCCATCTGTCAACATCGATGTTTGCTTTTCTTAAGCTTCGTTTCAGGGTATCTTTGTAACGCAAGATTTGACAACCCTGTTGTCTTTTGCCTTCTGAGAGCTCACCATAGAAAACCATTTTTGGCAACCGATGTTCAGGCATTCTGCGAACATGTCCTGCCCCCCCCCCCTTAACTGTGAGGCTGTGATCATAGATTAAATGCTTGATAGGCCTGCTCTCTGTAGGATCTTACATTGGCTACCCTATCCTGCCATTTGATGTTCATGACCTGGTTATCTGAACACTGCTCAGTTTCTTAATGTGACGGCTGTATAATGTCAAAGTTTCTGTAGCATATAAAAGAGATGGCATAACTACTGTCCTGTATATTTTCATCTTGGTTGTCAATTTGATCTCATATCTTGACCATAGACGCTTTGAGAGAGCTCCAAAGGACTTACAGGCAGCTTGAACACGCTTTGATACTTCAACATCTGCAATGTTGTTGCTGGATATGGTACTGCCCAGGTATGTGAAGGTATTTGACTGCGTTAGTCTTTCTCCTTTGATTGTGATCTCTTTTTCTTGTGTAGCTTTGCCATGCTTTAGTTGATAAAGCAGTTCTGTTTTTGTAGAATTTATTTGCAAACCAAATAAGTCAGCAGCTGCTGAGAATCTGTCAACAATTTCCTGCATATCAGATTGATTGTTGGTGATCAAGGCAGAGTCATCAGCGAAAAGGAGTTCGCGTACACAAACTTCACGTACCTTGGTGTTTGCTCGTAGTCGTGCTAGGTTGAATAGCTTGCCATCGGATCTTGTTTTGATGAACACCCCTTTGGAAAGGCCATCAGTCATATTCTGTAGTACTGCACTTAAGTAAGACTGAAAAGTGTAGGTGCCAGGACACAGCCTTGCTTAACACCATGACAGATGCTGAAGGCCTCCGAAATGTTTCCCGCTACAGCAACTCTGCCAGTCATATCTTCATGAAATCCTTTGATGATGTTCATAAAGTGTTGTGGGCAGCCAAACTTCATAAGTACTTTCCACAAGGTTGCCCTGTCAACTGTGTCAAAGGCCTTGGAAAAATCGACAAACACTACAAACAGTTCCTGGTGCTGTTCGATAGCCTTTTCTTGTAATTGTCTTAAGGTGAAAATCATATAAGCTGTAGATCTTTGTGCACGAAATCCACACTGGCTCTCAGGCAATATAGCTTCTGCAATGACTTTAAGTCTGTTTAGGAGGATTTTGGCCAGAATCTTTCCAGCAATTGATAGAAGAGATATTCCCCTGTGAATTCCACACTCAGTTCTGTCTCCTTTCCTTTTGTAAATAGTGACAATCAGTGCATCCTTGAAGTCTTGAGGAAGTTGTTTCTTTTCCCAGCAAACATTGTAGAGGTTGAGTAAACGCTCTCTAAGTTGCAGCCCTCCAAAATTAAATATTTCAGGTGGCAAACCGTCTAAACCAGGAGCTTTACCACTACGTGTGCTCATAATAACTCTGTTCAGTTCATTCATTGTGATGTTTTGATCTAGTTCTTCATGAACTGGAAAGGGTTCTAAGTGATCTGAAGCATTTGGATGTGCATCCCTTCTTGGTTGAGTATTTTGTAAAAATATTTTTCCCAGCGGTTTGTGATATCTTTAACATCAGTGAGAAGACAGCTACCAATTCCATTTTTCACAGGCATTACAGCATTTGATTTAGGTCCGTAAATAGTTCAGGATGTTATATGTGCCTTGAGAGTCATGCCTTTCTGCACATACTTGCAACTCATCAGCTTTTGTGCTCCACACAAGCTTATCACCCCACATAACGTAACATGACCCCACATGACCTTTGACCTCCTTGTTTTGTACTTAATGTGATTCACATTTATATTGAATATGATATTTGCCCAACCTTCCCTCCTTGAGATATCATGTTTATAAGGTTTCGCAATTTGACCCCTGGTGACCATAAATGACCTTTGACTTCCACGGAAAAACAATAGCCTTCTGGTACCCATTGTGATACTTCTAAACACCATTTATGAAATTGGTCCAACCTTCCCTTCTCCAGTTAGTGTTTACAAGCTGGGCGTCCCAAATGCACACGCACACCCACGCACACACACGCATACGCCATCTTGAATACAAAGATTACGATTATCATCAAAACCAAAAACAGGTATGAATATATGTATTGCGCAGAAAGGGTTTCTTCCCAAATTAACTTGTTGGAGCATTTGACAAACTACGTGCGTGAAAAGGAACTCGTGAGTTAACCATTTTGAAGGAAACTGTACTTGCGAGTACGGTTTAACTATGCTGAAGTTTTAACGCAATTAGCCGAAGCACACTAGCACAGTGTGGGTTTTATAATACAATGTGACTGGGGAATGAAGTTAACTTGTCAAGTAGAAGTATGTAAAAAGGAACTCTGGGGGATTCTATTTTTGGAATGGTATTCTCAAATGTAAATAGAGTGACATAAACCACAAAAGCTCATTGGCATTGTGACCAGATTATCCCACCAATTAGTTATTTATGGATTGCTTGAAAACTTAGACGAAACTTCGCTGATCTCTCTGACAGTAGGTATAGAAAGCTGGGCATGCAAACATTGCATTAGTTTACTCGCGTGTCGTAAACCTACTTCAAACATGTTTTACCAGCGCAGGTTTTTCTTGGTTAGACCGCATTGCATCGCTAACAGAAACTACAGATTCCTTGTTACACAAATATGCATACATGATACATGTGTTGTTATTAATGTACACACACATGCCAAACAATCGCTTTTCCTCGTGTACCGAAGCGCGTGTTTCAAAACCTCCAGCAGGTGCTGTGCTGTATTCTGTACCAACCCTCACCCCATCCGTACGTAGACTGTTCCAAAGTATCGCGTGTAAATGTAAATCATCTGTGCTCGTGATTGAAAGATTAGGCCTAAACCATTTTTGAAGGTGAAGGTGAAGATGAAGGTGAACCATATCAGTAAGTCCCTTCGTTGACCTTTCGTCCAGTACAGCACAAGTAGCATGTACAATACTAGAGCTAAGACTGTGCAGCAAGAATGTTTACAGTTGGGGACTACGGGGGAGTTGTAAGGTATACACGATAAACAGTAGCAGCAAAAATTTCTTCGAGTTTGTGGGTATTATCCGGGTCTGTATATTATAATGGGGTATTATTTTTACCGGGTAGTTTAAGGTTTGCTTCGGGTATACCTGGTATTTCGGTATACTCGTTTATGACATATTTCGATAGGGCCAGTATGGGTTTGAATGAAATACTGGGTATACCTGGTATATCATTACACCGACACACTTCTAGGTTTTACAGTACCCCGAGAGTAAATTTAGAGAAATTTCTAGACTGTGTATTGTACAACTAAACTTCATGGATTGGGCACAAGAAATCAAAATGGAGAATGGCTATGCAGCTTGTGCGATTTCAACAAATTTGTGATCACAGGAACACTATTTCCCTATAAGAGAATTCACAAGGCCACGTGAGTGTCACCAGATGAGATAGCATTTAATCAGATTAACCAGGTGTTGATTAACAGGAGATTTAGAAGCTCAGTTCTAGACACTAGAGTTATGAGGTCAGCTGATGTTGGAAGCGACCACTACCTACTGTGAACCACGATTAAGTTAAAGCTAAAGAAGGAAGTGAAGAGAACAGAAAACGTGCGTGCTAGATATGATACCGACAAACTGCGAAATAATCAAGTGAGGGCAAAATTCATTATAGCCGTGAGGAGCATGTACCAGGTACTGGAAGATGAAGAAGAAGGGTGCGAAAATAGTGAAAATGATCTGGAAACAATTGAGAGAGCGTGCAAACGAATGGAGAGAGTGCACACGGAGGCAGCTGAGCAGGTTCTAGGCAAAAATAGGAAGAGCAAGAAACCATGGATACGTGAAGAGACTTGGGAAATGATTGTACAAAGTGCTGACTTAATAGCAAAATTCTCAGTACTAGATCAAAGAAATAAAATAGAAGTTTAAAATACGACTATAAAGAGAAAGACAGAGAAGTGAAGTGGTTTATTAGAGCCGACAAGAGGCATTGGGTCGAAAGTATTGCGAAAGGAGCTGAAACCGCTGCATCCAGTCAGAATATGCAAGCATTATACAGACTTACAAAGACCCTTTGTAACGAAAAGCCAAGAGAGTGTGGTTCCATTATAAATAAAGACGGAAACCTAGTCAGCAGTATGGACGAAGTAATGGAAAGATGGACAAAGTACTTCACTGATATTTTAAATAGACCGAAACCAATGAATCCACTCACTGTAGACGATGAGGACAATTATACAATAGAGGAAATTGATATTGAGGAACCAAGCCAATATGAAATACATAATGCATTACATCACCTAAAACATGGCAAAGCCCCGGGTGTAGATATGCTCACAGCCGAACTTTTAAAAGCAGATAAAGAGTTTACTGCAATTAAAATCAAGCAACTACTTGACAAGATTTGGAGAGCTGAGAAAATCCCAACAAACTAGAAGAGAGGGCTCATCATTAAATTACCAAAGAAAGGAAACCTGAAAGAGTGAAAAACCTGGCGAGAAATAACATTGCTGTTTGTCACAAGTAAAATTCTTAGTAAAATTGTGATAGATAGAGAAAGGAACAAGCAGGATTTAGAAAGGGCAGAGGGACAACTGAACAGATTTTTATCCTCCAGAATATTATTGAGCAATCTAACGAATGGCAGGCAGCACTGTATCTAAACTTCATTGACTTTCAAAAGGCTTTCGACTCTATACCAGCAAACACCAGCAAAGATTGTCAAAATGGTGAAAGCCTTTTATGAGGACTTCCAATGTGCAGTAGTGGACAATGGTGAGAAATCAGAGTGCTTTGAAAGTGTTTTTTGCAGCTGACATTGCCCTCATATCATCAACTAAGCAACAGATGCAAATAAAACAAATTTGCTAGCCGATGATGCAAGCAGAGTGGGTCTTGACATTAATAAACAGAAGACCAAAGTGATGCTTACCTGAATTCACAAATGATAAAAGGAAAAAAGCAGTGAAGATACAACCTTGCTTGTTAGCCTTGCTCTGTGCCATGTTCTATATAAATGAAGAAAAGATTTAAATCAGTACTTCATTTTTATGTGATGAGATGTGAGTAAGAAGATGATAAAGAAACATCATCTTGGGGCAGCCGAAAATGTGACATCTGCAAACATATTCCCTATTGTTTTTACAAAGTATCACACAAATATATACACTGTCTACTGAAGTCCCTTTACAGTTTATCTCCTACCTCTTCTCTTCCCCTGTTGGCGTCTTTTTTCTCTCCATCCTTTGTCTACTAATCCTCTTACATCAATCTCTTTTGTGTTCACCTTGCTCATTAGTCTGCCTTTATTCTGTGTTAGTATTTGTGTCATGTAGTTTATGTTACTTGTCATTCAGCCTCTGAATAAGATACTGCTAGGATTGAAGCGTCAGGCCCACTTACTTTTACACATGCTTTTGTTAGGGATATTAGTTGTAGTAGCCTCGTAGCTTCATTTGAATGTTTTGATTTAAGTTAAGAATCCAAAAGTTACTCAAACTCTAGTGTAAATGGCAGTGGATGTTTACAATTACAGTAAATTATTTATACCACCTGCATGGTCATGGCCATCAAGATCGTTGGCCCACATACATGCGTAACAACACATAAGATCCCATGGTAACGGGGACATTTAAGCCATCTAGCAAAGAACTTCACTGTCGAGACCCAGTCCATTATGCTGAATTTTTACACACTTGGTAGGGATCAGCAGGTTAAACTGAAAGATGGAATGCAAATAGATGGTCCTGTCGACTCGAGACAAAAGGATACAAAGTTTGTTTTTGTCCGTTTCAACACCCTTGATTACCCATTGTCGATGCAAACAAGGTTTGTTTCTGCCAGAGAGAGTGAAAAACGAGGTGCAGAAGGCTAACTCGAATCGCTTGTTGGTGCTCTCATTGATATTACCTTGCTACCTTGTGCCGTCGAGTCGTGTCCGACCCCTGGTGATGACCATGACTTTCATCCTCCAATCCTTCCGGCTCCTGGTTGTCCCTCGCAGTCCATCCAGAGTCAGCCCAGTCGCCTGCTTGACACCATCCATCCATTGTGCACGTGGCCTGCCCCTCTTCCGTGATTCATCACCCTCTCCCACCATTATTGATTTTTCCAGGGAGTCGTCCGCTCGCATGATATGTCCGAAATAATTTAGTTGCTGCCTCAGAATCTGTGCTTCCAGCGGAAGTGAGGGTTTTATTTGCTCCATAATCGAGATGTTCGTTCTGTGTGCAGTCCAAGGGATTCTCAATAGCCTGCGCCAGCACCACAATTCAAAACTGTCTATTTTTTTCCTCATTCCCTTTGTTATTGTCCATGATTCACTCCCATAAAACACAACTGGGAAAACTAGTACTCTCATCAGTTGACTCTTCGTTATTATTGAAATTGCTATCTCCTTCCAAATCTTGTTTAGCCCGTCACAGCAGCTCTTCCAAGAGCTAGCCGTCTCACAATCTCTCCCTTACATGTACCATTGATATAGGAATTACAAAAGAAGTTATAGATACAACGTTTGCTGGTGTTACAACTGATGGGGAGTCCGCAAAGACAGGAAGATTATCAGGGTTGTGGGCACGAATGGAAAAATATGTTGGACACCCAGCATTGAATTATTGGTGTGCGTGTGAAAGTTCTGACCTTGCGATGGAAGATGTAATGCTTGCTGCTGTGTGATTACTCCACATAGCATGAGTGTGCGTTTCAACTTACAGCATCCTGTATAACATTAGAATGTAAACATCTTTGAATGACAGGTTACAATTTCACTGGAAAGGAGTCGCAACTGTTCAATTTGATCCACGACCATCAGTCATGGCAGCAAAAAAACAGAAAACTGAACTTTCCAAAATTTGAATCATACAAAGAAAGAGATTTCATTTAAGGCCTTTTCAATTAGTTTGTGTATCTATTTTAATATTTAACACACCATAGCTGTGTATTGTTGGGATAATAAGTAAAATTGTTAAAGAACTGTATGAACGCTGTTATAGTCAACGTTATTTTGTTATAAATTGTCATCACCAAACACCGTTGACAATTACGGTATTCTTCATATGCTAGGCGACACCCGGATTGTTGGTGGCATTCTACTTTGTGCCGACGTGTCTTGGTCATGAGGGTCCCTTTTTGAGAAATGCCTGCCCGCACTCAAAATTTCTTAAGAAAGGCCCTGAGCAACATTGTACACAACCCACAACCACATTCAATGCAACAGAAGCAATACATTCAGTACAACTGATGTGTGAGATTATACACACAAACTATACAACCAACACACAATTAGAAAAATCCCTCTCTAAATCTAATGAGGCATGGTCATTTTACTAGCATTAGGCTTACACTGTAAGAAACGACCGTAAATTTGACGGTATTTTACCGTGCTTTTCTACAGCAGCGTACTGTAAGTTGAGTTTACAGTAATTTACTGCAATGTTAAGTCGTTTCTTGCCACTTCTGAAATGTCAGTAATAGATTCAGAAACCTACAGTAGGCCTACATCATTACTGTATTTTGGACTCGACTTGACTCCCACAATGCATTGTATAAATTACGTGGCAACTGGTACGGTGCTGGTGGTCATGCAGTCAGTTGAATAATTTGCTTGTTGCAGTTTGTTAACGCGCCTCAGACCTACCTACGTACATTATTGGTGATCATTGAATGTTAACAGTTGTAAGGATCGTTAATATGAACAATAAATTGACTGGCATTATCTGTAATTCTCAAAATATATGGTTCATAACGGCGGTTGCTCGGTAGGCTTACATGACAAAGGACCTAACGTAACGTAGGCTAGGCCTAATACAGACAACGCTAGGCTTACGCGTACACCGTGGTAGAACTTGGAAATTAGTCACAAGTAGGCCTACGCGTTGGCCCTATGCCTACGTTATGTTACTCGGATCAATTCTATGATAGGCCCCCTAGCTTTACTGATAAATTATTAGCCCTATAGCCCAGGCCTCAAACGCTGTAAGCCCCTACTTCTTGTACTGTAGCCTAGTGTAGGCATAGGCCCAACTGTCTGAAACTTGAAAGTTAAGCCTTCCATACAATTTAGACTAGGCCTACATCCCTAATTTGTTAACGTCGGTTAAATTAGGCCTAACTGTTGTGTTAGGCTTACTTTCCTGCGACCCAGGTCCTAATTTTGTAGGCCTACAATCTCAAAATTCAAACATTTAATAGCTATAATTTTGATAATATTTTGTGAAATGTTGAAAACATTTTTCTCTTGAAAAATTAAAATATCATTTGTTAAAAACCTTCGCTGATGAACGTATAATTATTATGCAATTATCACGCAATTACAGGTAGGGGCCTACACCTTTTTTAGACCAATATATAGACCCAAAGCTATATATTTTGTAACGTTTATACAGAGTGCATGAAATTAAGGATCGTGGAGCTATCTGCCTAGCCCTATCCCATGTACATGTAACTTTCGCCAGAACATACAACCTCTGGCTCAACTAACTTCCTAATTCAAAATATACTCAGCTCTTTCTTTTGGGCTTACAACTATTAATGCTAGGCCTAATACTAGGCCTACATAAGCAAGTTTTTCAGTCGGTGAAAGACCTGTGGAATGTCCCAATCTTTAGCTCATCAGTTTTCTCATCAGTCTTGAAATGATTACTTAGGCTTTGTTGCCCTGTCCTTCAGATAAATCTTTTCTACATTAAAGTGCAGTCAATTCGTTCTTGATGCTTGTAGACACATCAACATTTTTTATAAGTTTGTATAAATACCATTCTTTATTTCAATACCTTATACTGTGTTAGAAGCTGTTTTGTGTGAAGACAAACATTACAATAAAGGGAATATGTGAAATCAACTTTTAGAAGTTTTTGACTTTTTTTCTTATCTTTTTTTGAGTAAGTTTTTGTTTTCTTAATACCACACATGTTGTAAGCAACCTTGTTTGAAAGGCAAGAAATTGTGTATTAATAGCTCTCAGCTGCAGATGGGAATTTTTCCTGTTAAGGTTTGATTGAATTGGTACTTTCTTTATGGAAAACTCTATCGGTTGTAAAGTGATAGTTAATAGCAGAGAACTACTGTTTTCCCCTTAAAGTTTACAGTAGCAAACAATTTAATATTTATCATTTACAGTAAAATACTGTTTTCTACAATAATCGATTAACAGTTATTGATTTTATTACTGTATCATTTTACAGTAATGTACTGTTTTCTACAATAATTGATCTACAGTAATTCATTTTATTACTGTAACATTTTACAGTATAGTACTGTAGATATATTTTACAGCAAGAGGTAAAATTTACAGTAAATTACTGGCCACTCTGCTGCCAGTAATTTACTGTAAAATTTACAGGTAATTGTTTACAGTGTAGGGTATCCCGCAGATGTATCCTTGAATCCATGACCTTACGTTTGACAGCTAAAACTTATGAAGACATAACCTAACAGACTACGCCTTATGCTACATAAAAACGAATCGCCATTTCCTTGGCTTAAATAGCGGTTGGCCTATAGAACAATTTATGTGATTTACTCACGTACTTAGACCTTGCCTATGCTTCTCCATCCTCCTAAATTATATTAATAAGCCTAATCACTTCGGTAGGCAACTCTATTCCTTCCACAATAAAAACAGTGTTTCCGCTTACAAATTTGGTGTGCGGAAAGCAACATTAGCGTTCTCACAATTTGAAAACATGTTTGGAAATGTATTTTTCGCTTTTTCAGGTAACTTCTACGGGCTACCACACAATTTTTTTTAAATCTGTTGTTTGATACGCTTAACGAATCAACGTACGACTGCACAGTGAGTCACATGTTGGAATGATCCCTGTAGGTTGTATTTCAAAGTGTGACGTTGCATGTTTGTTAATATAAACAGATAATCAGCCTCGTTATGAGATAAAAAAAACTCATTTGAATGGGGTGTGTGTGGAGAAGATAATGGCAACTATTTTATAAAACAAGCCATATTGTGCAAGTAAGAATTTGTTTGTACTAAGATGTTAAACCGCCAAAAAAATATATTGTTTTCCTTTCTCTCTCTTCACTTTTTAATGAAGTTATACTACAACCTTACTAGAGATTGGTTAATTTACCTTACGGGTTCATATCTTGAATTTCTTTCTCCTAAGGGGTGTGTATTCCATAATCGCTCAATTTCGCAATCAAGATGACGAGATGTCATTCACTATTATCATCATAAACTGTAGTATCAACTGATTGTTTACGCCATCATTCGACCATTTGATGTATGATGTAACTCTCTTAAGAATACTATCACCTGACAGACTGAATTTCGTTATGTCATTAGCACATACTAGTATGCATAATAGACTATTTCTTTAATTATTCATTTTAATTAAAAATTAACATTAATAATCAGAGATCAGATTTGTGTTGCGAGAACTTGTAACTATGTTGTAGTGCGAGTACAATGACGGGCTCAAGACAAGTGCCGAGGAGTTATTAATCACATAGAGGAAACTTAAGGAAAACAAGACAATCGGAATAGCTAGTAAAACTAATGTTGTACTTGAATATTAAGAAAAAATGTCGAAAGAGTATTATTGGGAATAGTAAAATAACTAGATGTGTTGATCTTGTGTAATTGCATGCGTTCACAAGTTTTCGTCCGGCCTAATAAACAGTTTTTGTTTAGGAAAAACTTAGTAAAGCTAAAACTGAAATATCTAATATTATTTTTGGGAGATTATAAAATGCTATAAGAACAATCGGTAGCGAGACTGTGCATGATGCTAGGCAACGATAAAACTGTTTAAATAAATCATTACAAGGCAGCGGGATTTTTTAAGATGCTACATAAACAAATAATGTTCACAATAATGGTAATTTAAATATTTGCAAGAGATAGTACTAAACAACTAACTCAATAGTGTTCTATCGTGTACTAATTTTTTTGTTGAAAATAATAGACATTTATTTGCTGCACTTTGCCGACACCAATGTCTTCAACTTCAACTTCAACATCGAAGAATCTAAAATATATCTAGTTGAAGTATTTATGTTTCGTTTCTTGGATCACCTGTTTTTGTTAACCATTAGTAAAAAAAGGGGGTAAATTAGAGGGAACGGTACACATTTCTTACTAGATCTCTGGCAACCCCCCTGAAAAATATCGTGTAAACAAGAGCGTTATAATTAGTTAGAAGGGCCTTCTCAATAGTAGGGTAATGTAGATGAAAGTTATATTTATGGAATGACACAGAAAGTAAGTTTTGGCGGTCTTATTTACGATAATTTCAACATCAAAATAGGAATTGAAAGCAAAGTCAGTATTTATAAGTATAGCAGAGTGTAACATTTAAATGTTGTAAATAATAAGTGAAAGAAAGAAATTTACACCGGAGCAAATAGCAATATATGCCTGCTTACTATTTGAATATGCTTAACGAATCAACGTACGACTGCAGAGTGGGTAATATGTTGAGATGATCCCTCTCGTTTGTACCACAGTCCATTAAACATACATACATGCGTGCGTTATCTGAGCAGGCGAGTGTTGTTCAAGAAAGGCGCGTAGCGAGGAATTTGCCAAGGAAGGGGCGAAGCCTTTAGGCAAACTATCTAAGCATAGAGGCATCATAAATTGGCGCGAAGCGTACAAGAAAATTTGCCTCCAAAATGCCTCCCAAATCTGTGGAAATTGCACTTCCCAGGCCTTGTAAGTTGCATCTAAGCATTTTATACTATAAAATTACTAGCGATATCCTAAAAAAATTTTTTTAAATATGCCCAAGGGAGGGGGGAGCGGTCACCCCCTCCTCTGGGTCAACAACATTTCACATGAGATTCGAAATTCTTCAAATGTTGATTGCCTTAAATCACGTTTAAAAACTTATTTGTTTACGTGTCTTTAGTTAATTTGGCCGTTGTATTGTGTTCTTGTAAAGCACTTTGAACTTTTTTTTCTTTTTGAGGGGAGAGGGGAGCGCTATATAAATATATTCAATGTATGTATGTTTGCAACAAACTTACCGATCTGAGTTTTTCCGACAGAAAATCTTGCGATGAACTGCGATTTTCGTTGCGATTTATAGCACCAGTTAGGAAAATTTCTTCTATATTGTAAATGTACCAGTAAATTGCACAAGCGAATTGTCCCAACTGACTGTACATATCTTGGTGGACGGTATATGTTATATGGGGTTCGCAGTGCTGTCGCAACAAGCATAAGTGTATTGATGCGTGTCCCAATATGTTAGCAACGATCAAATATATCTTATAAAAACTTTGGGTTTCAGCCAATCACAGGCATTTCCTGGATATACGACGAGTCTGCACCCACCCATATGTAACCTTATGTCGACCCCGGTTTCAGTGGTGTACAGGTTATAAAGTTAGTATTAGCCAAGACAATACATGTATTCCCCCATGACTGTGCTGAGGAATACTAAGTAAACTATGTGGGCGGATTTGCAAAGTATAATGTAGGCCTAAGTTAGTGCGTTAATTTACTTGTTTTGTACTAGTTTTCGTCGGGGTCTATGTGGTTAAATGGGATTCTTCCTTGAGTCTGTCACGGTTGTTCCCGTTATATTTGTATATTCCTATGAATAAACGAATGTTATCCAACTTCGTCCTCACACGAGTATTCGTAACTAACAGAAAACAGGTCAAAACGCGACAACGAAAGAGAGTTCCAGCAAGAAGATACTCCCATTTATGGATATTTAACTCTCCTACATGATGTTGTAAAGTTTAAGTGAAATGGTTTTCTAAGACAACCAGTCACAAAACGATTACCTCGACTCGAACGACTTTGTTGCTGCCGCCGCCATTTTGAAATGAGGTAGACTTTCGCCAAGCCGTTTGCGTGCTATGGTAGCATACGCCCATTAAAAGCCCCATTGACTTACACACTAAATCACAAAAGTAATGTGGTCTCTAAGTCTAGATAGAAGTTTTCACTAGCTAAACGCTACCCATCACCGGATAGCTGACAAATTGGCCTTTCATGGCACCATCAATTTTTTGTATCATGACCGTGTAGATTTTTTGAGCCGGAAGTTTTCGTCACTTGTAAACAAACCTCTTCACTCAGTGGTAAACAAATTTCCTACGCTGCTCCTGGGAGGCCTAAAGGGGTCTAAAATTGCCTCAATTGACCCAATTTTCTCACCACATGTACTTCCATTCCTGCTCTTTAACATGCAAGCCACAAAAAACTAGATTATGATTGATAACAGGTCACAAAAGATGTTCTCCTGCTGCTTTTTGGCACTTTTCCTGAAGGAGAACAGTCGAGCGGATTGATATAGACTCTAATAGGAGTATGCCACCCTATGGGCTACTACCGATAGGCTTCACTCAAATCGTTTTCAATGTAGTGGAAAATATTCCTACAGTGTCCGGTCTATTAAGAATGGTAGGTTTTGTAGCGTGGAAATAAATTATATTGTGCCAAGGTTTTTTTGGAAGAAATGTTGTCCCTAATGATAATGTATGGGTAGGTAAAATGTGGACTTACTGAGAGGTGCATATGGGAGGGTTAAGAGTGGCAAGAGTAGGGCTGTTTTCTTTTTCTTTTTAACATGCAGAGAGACAATTATTAGTCATCAGTGGAAATAGAGTTGCCTGGTCTTTTATTAATCTTGTAACTGTAATAATAACAGAAGTGACAGAAAAAATGAAAGAAAAAACAAACTTTTGGTGTGACACCCTCCATGTACAAACATGTTTTAATGTTCTGTGAAAATATGGACATGAAATTTAAATTACATCGATCACTTCAAAGTGAATAATTCTTGAAATGAAACAAACACTTCGCACTTCATACAATAATATTTCCTGAAACAAATGCACACAATGTCAAGTGCATTATGACTGGAGAGGGTATTACAAGGTGGCATAGTGAAAGGCTTGGGCATAGCAAAACCAGTTCAGATGGCAGGATGGATAGTTTTGTAACTTTGAAATGATGAGATACAACTGTGACATAAAGGATAAGATTTAAATTAAAGACAAATATAGAAAGGTAAATGGTAAGAGTAGAAAGTAATAAATGGGTCCAAACTTGACATATAACTTAAACAACCTGGTCTTCTACAGAAATAAGTGCAATAGCAGCCAAACATTCCTTAATTCTTGTCATATTCTTCAAATGATTTGCAATTGGCTCTGCCATATCAGTTCTGAAGTCCTTTTTCTTGAGCAGAATTTTGTTGGCTGGAGAATCCCTTTCAAACTCAGTACGCAAGACATCTTATAAGCATCATTGGATTTGTCACTTTTGTAATTACTGTAAATACAGATGACTACATGCATTTGCAATCACAATGGTGGAAAATGCCAGTTGTGTCTTTTTCAAGTACTCACTCTTCTGCTTCTCACATACAATAACCCCCAACTTTCTGAGCCATCCACATAGCGTCACAGGCCTTTTGCAAGCAACAAATGTCTCATCTGAAATTTCCATGTCAACTAGTTCGAGCCATCAATTTTGTCAATTTTCCACGTCATATCTTCTATTGTTCCATATTGGTCACGACTATTAACCAATTTAAGTACCAACAGTTCCCAAGAAATTATACCAAAAATCAACACCAAAATTCCAACAACAAACTATTCTACACAGTTAACTTCCAGTGTAAATTGTCTGAGCCCGTAACTCACGTTAGAGTTAGCTAGAGAATACGCATGAGACAGCTGAGTATATTACAGCCTGTTGCTGCACACAACTTGTTATTTCTATAAGTAGATATTTCTATAAGAGTATAACAGAGACTGAAAGATATATATATATAGTATTAAATAGAATGTGAGAATACACTTATCAAAATATTTCTATAAATATACTCTTATATGAAGACTTTAGATATGAGGATAATATACATGAGGATGTAAACTCTGGAAAGCTCTCTGTTCACCTTAAGAATGAGGTACGTCAAGTTGATGAATACTTTTTTGGTGGGGGGGGGGGGGTGAGCTAATACTTAATATCAGTGGAACTGCTTTTTGCAACAGTCTTTATACAACATAACAAACCTTAAAGACTTCAATATTGAATGCAACTTTCCTTCTTTTGGGAATAACCTTTTTATTGTCATATACATGGGAAAGCACCTTAGATAAATATGCGTGTAACACACACACACAGGAAAGACTGTTAGTGAATGGCAATAACTTGTATGTGGCATACATACATCGAAGGCTTTGAGAGTAAATGGAAACGTAAATTTCAAAGTGAATAAAAGCTTCCTTATTTTTTAGCAAGAAAAGATTTTCTTGTTCCAGTAGTATTATTACTAGGCCATGACCTTGAATTATACAAAGTACAAAGGCGGTCTACTACTTTTGTATCTTATGCAGTCCAAATCTTCTCAACCCCAGGCCCCTAAAAAATATTTCCCAAAGACAAGAAGGCGTAGGCTAAGAACTAAAGGCTATAAGCCTAAGGCCATCATTAATATTGGAGGCTAAGCCTACTCTAGTATAGTAAAGGCTTCACAATTGAAATACCTTCGTAATTGACGCACCTTCAAATATTACTAGCAACGATACAGCAGGCAAAGTTCATTTGTTGCAGTCAAGCAGAACTACATATTTCATGAGCTTGAATCCATTTCAGCTATTTGCTGACCAAATTTTGTTTGTTTCTAAGCTTTAAAAACCCTGCCCCCCCCCTCCTAAAAATAACCAATATTACCTAAATATGATACCACTACTCTCTGGGACGTGACCTGTCTGAGCTTAGAGGCTCAGAGCATAGCAAACAGCATCCAAAGTCAATGGATGTATACTAATGCTTACACTACAGTTAATTCATCGACGAATGTGTCAATTTTGGGGTATGAAAGAATTTGACACGGCAGACATTTTGTGGTAAAATTCTGCTCAATTGTACGATGCATAAGCGCAGAACCTTAAAAATGTTGAGATCATTACATTTCTGAAGAACTACACTTATGAAAACACATACAGTTGAGTGAATTGGATTTTTCCTTTGTTTAACTATTAAGTAGCCCTAAGTAGTACCGTGACATGTCAACTCCCTAATTTTTCCATATTAACGCAAAAAATAAAGGGAATCTATGCCGAATAGTAAGTTCACGAAAAATGTAATCTAATGTATCCTCTATCGATCTCGTAAGCCCGAATTACAATGCGATGTCTGCGAATTTTGCCGATTAGATCCATACATGGAAGTAGTAAACCGAAGTCCGTAGAACCGGGTTTGCGCGTAACTTGTACTTCCGGGTCAAGTAGCTGTGCTCGAAAATTTGCTAATAACGGTCGAATATTGAGGTCGGACTTCCAACTGGTAATGGGTTTTTTGTTTTTTGTTCATGTTTCCATTAGTAAGAAAGTTAACGCTCATGGTAGGCAAGTACTTACAGTATGTGGTAAAGGGGCACATCGTGCGACCTGTAACTCTCAATGGACCCAAGTTTTTCATCACATGTACTTCCATTCATGCTCTTTAACACGTAAGCCACACAAATCTAGAATATGATTGATAACAGGTCAAAAAATAAGTTCTTCTGCTGCTTTTTGGCACTTTTCCTAAGCTAGGAGAACAATTGGGCGGGTGGATATATAGACTCTAATATGAGTATGTCACCTTCATGGTAGGCGTGTACTTACATTATGTGGTAAAGGGGCTCATCGTGCGACCTGTTACTCTCATAACAAAAGTTCTATTCAACATTTGGAGTCTATTCAATCACGGATTCTGTATGACGCCAGAACCTGCGTCATCAGTTTATTCTTCTACTCAACAAATGCGACACCTCTATTCATTACAATGGACAAAGAGAACGCTCCTCTGGAACTACCGCATATCACCTTTTTGAATAGAACTGCTGAACGTGGTAAGCTCTTTTTAAGCTTTTTGTTGAAAATAACTATGACTTTTTGTTCTTTCTAGTTTACCTCTTTGTATACACGTACACGCTATGCTTTTGGAGTTGAGAATAGCTCCAAGTTTAAATAATGCAGTTCGAAAACGGCAAAATTTGCCCTCTACATTTTGGCAACTCTGGGAGTATAGCATACTATATATCTCAGGAAATTGTCTATGCTATGGTACGTACAGCTAGGTGGATGGGGATAATATCCAGCATGGGGATAATATTTTTATCTCTAGAATCTATAATTATTTTGTTACTATCGTGCTCCAAATGCCATGTATGCTAACTTGGGCGCTTTAACATTAACATACCTATATACATGTTTCATTATTTTTTTTCTAGAAGAGATATATTAATACCCTGTTTGTACTAAAAATGTTCAGGAGGGTATTTGCCTTTAATATTTGTAAATGAAAAATCCTCAAAACTTAGGATTTAAAAAAAAAACTTGTTGACTGTTGTGCTGTTCTATATTAGTATTTGAGCCTGGGTATTGTAGTTCAAAGTCATTCAAATCAACATTGTGCATATTTCAATGTCATATAAACAAATAGTATTTGCAATGTAGTGTCTGCTTCTGCTGTGATTCACTTTTAAAATTAAAAGACATCTAATACTATAAAATGAATGTTTACCAGTACATTCTTGTACATACATAGAAACATACACACATACATGCATGTACAAAGGAGTGTTAGCTCAGTGGTTAATTCCGGTGTAGCAGTACAAACCCTCGCAAATATCCAATATTCAGTCAATACTGTCCTAGTCCCACTAGGACAATTTATACTGGATTTACCAGTACACTTGGTATCCCCGGACCAATAGTATGAGGCCAAATGGTACAGACTGTCTCCCGGACAGTATATGCTATGGTTAAACGAAGGGGGGGGGACATTATTTGACGGTCATATATTTCGTTGTATATTCTGTCCCCCTTAACACAATGTCCGCCGTAGCAGGAATGTTAGAGTAGCAAAAATTTAATTAGTAATGGACTCTGGCAGTATCCGTATTATTAGCAAATTGTCACGTTTCGGCTTCCGTATATTTAGCAGTAAGTCGATCGATCGTGCCGTGCGACAACTAAAAATGGGAAAGCTAGCAGAAAACGTGAGACAAATTGCTGATATTCTAAGAGATAAGAGCTATCTGAGTGGTTCTAAAAGAACAAACAGAGAAGGATCTTACGGAGACAAAGTCAGTCTTTCAGACTGGCTGAAAATGGAAAGTTTTGCTATCTAGGGCTTCTCAACTCGCCCAAATCGAGGCAGCTCATACTGGCTAGTGGCATCAAAGGTAATGTCTGTAACTTACAGTATAGGATACACACTATGCCTTTTGTTGTTAAATGGCGAACGGCCATTCCACAGTTAAAATATAACCAGGCCTCTAGGCCTGATTGGTGCACAAATCATGATATTCTTTTACCACGTTTGGTTAGTTGTAAAAACTCATTAGCAAAAGTCAAGCAATTGCTTATGCAACATTATAATCAGTTGTATGCTTGAGCAAAGTTTTTAGTGCATGAACAGAGTTATTAGGGCCTAGTTCTTTTCGTTTTGTTTACCCAATTTTCATTACACATTTTGTGGAAAATATTATAAATTTCCACCTTTTATCGCTCTGCATATCATAGAAGTTAACAAGCATAACCAAATCATATCAATAAAGCTTATAGAGAAAGTCTGGTATATATGCATGGGACACTATAAAATGCAATTAATGGACTATAGCATATAGCCTAGCCTACTTCTAGAGGAAAGTGGCACTAATACTGTACGTAACAAATTAACGTTTATTAATTTTGTTGGTAAGATATTGAAGGCCTGATAGTACTTTTTAGGTGTGCCGTATTCTCTACATGCCAACCTTCACTGCAGAAGAAAACTTCATAAATATCTAGACCCCAATAGTGGCCATGCAATATGTAACAATAATGGGAATATTCTATTTCAAACACTGATATAGAGTTGTAATTCAATTTTAGTGGCACTTCAGCTAGAACTACCAATTCTGCAACCCACATATTTGTGGGGGGGGGGGTTTAGGGGGAGTGGGGGGGGGGCAAAAAAACATGATATCTCCTTGATCATGAATTTCTTATCTCTTTGAAGGTGCTCATCTTGGCATACATAAACCAGACAACAAATTATGTCTATTTTCTATTGGAAAACTCAACGTTGATGTAGCAAGGTATGTTCAACAGGATGTCAAAGCGTCATTGTCCTGTAGACCTACGAACAAGTCTCCATAGCATTCCTGTAACTGGATTATGTAAACAGGTAAATTCTCAAGCTGTTCTATTGTACAGGTTGCCCGCAGTATGCAGTGAAGGTTTAGTTTAGTTAATGTCACTCTTTCTGGACCAATTAAACATTTACAAATTTAAAGGTAGCCCTAAATTTTGGCCACTTTAATTGCTAGAAGTTTTCAAAAAGTACTTTCCTGGGGGGTAATAACCCTTTAAATTGTGCTCAGACATTCTAAATGATGACACGAGATGATTGAATGTCCCAGTGAGGTAAATTTCCTCCAGGGTAGTAATAAACATACTTAAAGAAGTTTGACCATAGTGAAAATCTGGCATATTTTGGGCCAATACAGCATACCTTTAAGCCACACTTTGGCATAACTGCAGAGTAACCATCAATAAAGGCAGATAATTGTAACTTGCAAAAAGTGGACGTATCAATTTTCTGGTTTCGTGGTTTAAGCGATTGTAAATATATGGTACAGTATGGTGTAAATAACATTTTCATGTTTGCAAGGTAAAAATAATTGGCTTAAATCCACCAACACCCCTGTTTCGATCAGATATCCCACTATTTTTTTTCTAGATCTGTGTACAGAATGAAGCAATGGAATAGAACAACAGTCAAGGCAAAGCCTGCAACTTGTAACTGTTTTAAAATTAGAACCTAAATGTTGTCTTCTTTCTTAACAGGTTGGTGTTGATCTTATTGGTCCTCTGCCAGTGACAGCTGCCAAGCGACTGTACATAATAACACTGTGTGACTTCTAGTCAAAGTGGCCTGAGACTAAGGCAGTGCCTGGCAAGACTGCAGCATCATCTTCTAATTTCATTACTGATGTGATGATTAGGTAAACATGTCTAAAACATTGAATAATTTTCTGTAGAATGAATGGCATCATATATGTTATTTGTACCATGCAAATAACTGATAGTGCATGGCAGAATGGTCAACACTGGTGTGTTTGAGTATAACTATTTCCACATAGGTATACAGCATACATAAAGGTTATGAAGGTAGGTGAGAACCGAAAAAGTGTACTGTTAATTTTTGCAGTTGTAGTCACCATTAACAAGTTTATATGTAAGTAGTTTCTGTTCCTATATTTACTTGCAAAGATTCCACCTCTGGTTCTTAAGTGGCATATTGCCAGACAATTGTCTTCATTTGGTCTACATCCTCAAAAGAGATTTTGCCTGGACATGTTTTACTGCAGCAGACACAGTTTATTTGTTCAAACAAAGGATGAGTAAATAATTAAGACCACATTCCACAGCTAGACATCACCTATTGTGGGTTGTTTTCCAAAAGAGTGTTGGACAGTTTGATATTGTAACCACAGGGAACTTTTCTGTTTAGAAAGTGTGAACTTATTACTTCTTGGCTGTTTTGACAGGAACTTCGACAAGATATAGAGAGATAATGTATCAACTGAGTTTTGCTACCATTTCTCTGTTAGGTCCCTTGTGGAAAATTGCTAATGTGTTTGTGTGTGTACTGGTGGGGGATATTTTCATGAAACCTGGGGGAGGGACCCCTTTTCTTTGGCAAAATAAGGCAATTTTTAGGCCTCTTGATGCAAAATGATGTGTAATAGTACATTTTACTATAATAATGGTTAGCTAGCATTATTTGTTTTTGCATTTGGCATTTGGGTCATTCAGAGGGTGTTTTGAACCCCCATGGATCCTGATTCAGGACAATTAATATTTGATTGGCATTAAACAGTCAGACCATGCACATACATCAATTGAGCACCAAAATGCATCAAACTTCTGTTGTATCCTAGCTTACTCTAATTTGATAAATGTCTGATATTTAATTGAATTAATATGTCACAAATGTTGTATTGGCTCATGTGTTTAAAACTTTTCAGGTTTGGTAGTGAACTGCATGATATAGCGCCAAATTATGACATTTAAAAACTTTGAGCAAGTAATCCCATAAACATGTAGGTGTCACAATAAAAGATCATTCAATGAACTCAATGCCTAAGCATAGTTCAGTTGCTAACAGTCTACAGTCTAACAGTCAACCCTCAACCAATATGGTGAATGTTAATTATCTTAATAGTGGAGCTTAAAAATAAACCTTTCAAGATGATAATTTATTTCATACATGACTTACAGTGTGGCATTCACTACTCATGATATTGCTTTCAACTTTTATTTTTCACAGATTTGGTTGTACTGATATTTCATCTCTGACCACCAATGGAGTGAGTATGTATGAAGTTAACGGAAGACATGTCTAGACGATTTTCTTAGCAGTTAACTTGTTACCGACAATAATCTTGTCTTTCACTCTAACATATCATGAGAGAAAATTTCGTCGGCTGCTACACGTTTAAGCAAAGACAGGCCATTTACTTTACACTGCCAGCCGTAAGCTGGAAATCCATATATTTGCAGTTCAAGTTGACTTCATGTGACGCTCGAAATTCTTTATTACCTCATTACTTCATTAAATAACAAATATGAAGACGTGTTTCTTGGTTCTGGAAATTGTGTTCAAGATAAGTTCTCATAGTAAAACATATAACCGATCATAGTCTGCTTCCTGTAGTAACTTTTTCTGTTATTGAGTTCTGTGTAAGTCTTAACGAAAAACCCGTTGGGTACATGAGAATCAGCCAATCAAGATTAAACTTTTGGCGGTATCGAGTTGCACATTAAAGCATTATATAGGTATCCCTACTGTTTGTGGAAAGCAGTTCATGGGGGGAATTCTATAGTGAAACTTCTGCATGGTTTTATTGAGGTCTTTACCAAACTCCAAAGAGGAATATGTTCTTCATGTGGATTATGAGAGTTTCAAGTACATATTGTTTGAAGAAGAGCGACAGTAGTATATCATTCTAATTAAGTAATACCTCCCTGCTTGAATGATGCTCTAAAAAGCATCGATTATATTTAGTTGCCTTAGAGCTACAAAGGGAGAGTCATCATTCCAGTTAATTTTCCTCATGAATTATCCCATGCAGGGGGTAGAAAGTGGGGGTGGGGCAAAACATCAGAGGGGCACTTTCTCATGCCACAACCACCACTCGTTATGCTATAAACCGATACACACCGGCCCTGTCACTTAAATATATATGATGTGTTAGTATGCTATCAATACTATTTATTGAGATTGTATATTGTTAACCGTGCTACAAAAAGATATGGGATGCCATTTTAAAAATCGCATGTACAGACAGTGACCCCCCCCCCCCGGCTCCTGCCTCCCTGATCCATGTATAATCATTTTTTCACTCTTTGCCCGGTCTGATATAGATTCAGAATATCATGTTTGTGACTATCATCCAATTTCATGTTTTGATTTTTACTTCATTAACTTTCTTTGAACAAACTTATCTCTACAAGAATGACATATTTAAAGTGTGAGAAACATGATGAGACAAAAATCTTGCATATTGCAACCTGCTCTGTCCTATTTGCCTTATTCTTTTCCTTGTTTGGCTTTGTTTTGTTTCCTGTATGTTTGCAGCTCTTTTGAAGAGGATATCGTTCTAATATATCATTTCTAATTTGAACCACTTTTGTCCAATAAGAAAAATTCATAATTAGAAACAACGAACCTTTATCACTGGAATTGCCTGGAATGCCATTTGTCTATACAAATGAACATTTGCTTCACGCATGGCCATCACAACAGGGTTTAGGGGGCAGGGGGTGGTGGGAATGGCCCTCCACCTTTTTGAGAGGGAAAAAACCTTGACTCGACGATTGAGTGACAAAAATAAGGAAGTGTAAAAAAGTAAACAATAAAGTAGTTATGAAAGTCAATACATAGGTGTCAGGCCCGTACGGAGAGGGTTGGGGCAGTGATGACATTTGCAAGGTCAAAGAAGTATCTTTCAGCTACTTCCAGCTACTTCCAGCTACTACAGGGTTGTTATTAGTAAACAAAAATATTTTGGAACTCATCACAGATAGGTCACGGACTTAAAAGGAGAACCCTCGCCAGGACAGAAATCGATAACTTACCATCCCAACTCCTCCCCCCCCCCCCCCATCCTTGCACTCAAAATTATGTGTATGTGCCTGAGTGTTGTATACAGCATTGCCGATTTCGTTTAGGATGTAACCGTTCCCGTCCTATAATGAGCTTTACGCACGGATGAAATTTCATATTGGCTAGGCAACTCTCGTAGACCTATGAAGTACAGTTACCATAATTGCCAAATCTTACCCACTGTGTGTTGGGGAAATACGGCTACAATGAAGTTTGAACTCCTTTAAAATCGTAATCTTTTACCTCTGCAATTATCATTTTTTGTTGTAGCTGTTGCCTGCCCTATCCCGTACCCGCCCTCCGTTGGGGGAGGAAGTTAGGTTTATGCGATCTCTCCATCAGTAAAGATGACTATGAACGCAATGTAGTGGCCGAATACAAAATGCAACATATACGGAGGATAAAATAGCAGCAATCACAACAAAAGATTAATATCTTTTACAGATGGAAGACTTGTTACTTTTTCTTCTTTTTCCTCCTTCTATATTTTGTTTTGCAGCAACGCACAACGTCTTATTTATTTCCTGTAACATCTAACTATGTATGCATCTGCTCTAATTATTGATATAATGAATTTAATTGACTTTCGAATGTCGAAATGCCTAAATTGTATGCGGGACAAAATATGCTATGAAGTATTTGCGGACATTCTGTACCAGGACATTTCGTCCGGCGGGACTATATTTGCTGTGAGGTGGGGACACAATTTTCAGCAGATAATGTCCGGCCGGACTAAATGTGCTGGTACAGAGTGTCTCCGCGGACACTTTGTACAGGTGGACACTCTGTACTGTCACACCTGTGCCTTTCAATCATAAGGTCCCCGGTTCGAGTCACTCCAAGATTAATGCATCTCGTCCAGTTACACAGTTGTTGACATATGACAATTCATAATCATGGACGTCGAATATGAATGTAAGAGACTGACTTCGGTCAGCTTGTGGCTTTGATAAGCCGATGAGGCTTCTTCGCGAGTTCAGGCAGGAGGATCTAAAATACATACATACAATGTGTACTGTACATGATTGTGGACGTGTGTATTTATTTAGTATTGAAAGAAAACACTGTACTGAACATGTACACATGTACAGTACACACTGTACATGTAATGCACTAGTTCACATTCATTTTCTATTCTAATATACGTTGGGTAGAGGATGTGGGTGGGGGGGGGGGGGTACATGCATACAGACAATTTGTAGCAGAAGACTACCATACCAAATAATACCTTGAATGGCCTTTCATAATACTTAGGGTTGTGTGCACACGATCTACATATTGCACACGAACTTCTTTAATTTGCACATGTCACTAAACTCTTAATACAAAGGATATTTTAGTTACACGATCAGTTACGTTCTATTCACAATTTGATAAATATATTTTAAATTCGTCAAGATTTCTGAGTGATTCATTATATAGCTCATATTGCTTTGATATTTAAGCTATTATACCACGGAGTCTGTATGATGCCAGAACCTGCGTCATCAGTTTATTCTTTAATAGTCAACAAATGCGAGCAAATCAAAAATACCTCTATTCATAACACAGAACAAATGGACAAAGAGAACGCTCCTCTGGAATTTACAAGTACCACCGTTTTTATAGAACTGCTGTGCGTGGTAGGTAGTTCCTCCTTTTAAGGTTTTGTTTAAAATAACCATGATTGTTCCTACTTTATGTTATATACATGTTACACGCTATGCAAACCATAAGATAACTGTCCATGCTTGTTCCTCCTTTCTAGTTTACCTCTTTGTATACATGTTACACGCTACGCACACGATTTTAGGTTCTGCCGTTTTATAGCGAGACAGGGTTGCACTGAGTGTGTGGGATTAATCATAATAGTTAACGATGCGTCGAAAATTCAAATTAATTCGTCTAGAAATCATCATTTCTTTGTTTCGTTTTCAAAGCATTACTAAACAATTTTAAGCCATAAATAAGAATTTCATCCAAGGTGTTGCGAAAAGCCAGAGAATGATTTCTTAACTATATTATGAAAATTTGCATACACTATTCTTGTCTCTTATTTTCACTGGCTCCTTCCCTATTTTCCTGGGGTTGAATTGACATCGGAACAGCGATTGTTGATCCCTCTGAACCTTTTCTTCTTCTTTTTTTCTTTTGTGGGGGAGGGGGAAGAGGGGTTTAGTAACTTCCTCTGTTTTGTGACTTGAAGCATTTTCGTTTAAGTTTTAAGTTGATAGCATACCACATAATCAATAATATGCTCCCATATTCATGAATTACTGGCTTCTCGATATAAGTTGTAGCATGAATCAAGGAGTTCACCTTAAGACGAGACAAACCTAAAAATTGTATTATTCGTTCAAGAATCTCATTAAAGGGATAACAAAGACTGAAAATTAAAAAGTGTATATCACATAATGGTCACAGCTTTATAGCTTGCTCGGTTTTTGAGTTATAAAATATCACATTTTATACCACATTTTTGAGCCTCCATTGTTCTAAACCAGCACAGTCAGATAGTCGCCAACCATAGCATCTTAGCAGACGCCAGTTTAACAACTAAGGAAAGAGGATTAATGTTCGCTACTAAATATGAGCTGTTTCGAGTTTGAAATAGCAACAACGTTTCCTCTCCTTCATAGGTAGGGATTCCTTTTGAGATAAGAAGTAGTTCGACTTACTAATATTTGCAATTTTATTTGCAATTTCGCTCTTGGGCAATCGTAGCATATATTACAAAAGTGAAATTCTTCTTGACAGGTGTTCTAAACCCAGGTGGACTTCTGCCCTGATTTTATTTAAGCCTACTAATCCGCTGTCTAGTCTTTAAGTCTTCATGAAATAAAATCAAGAACGATAGTTATTCCAAGTATATTTACATTTAAGAAACTATAATATTTATTGTTTGAAAGTAAACTGTGTTGTGCACAACTAAATATAAGCAGCATCGTCGAGCGTGACAAAAATGCGGTGTAACTACATAACCATTCCGCATGAACAGAGTGTGTCACTGTTAACCTCAAATTTGGTTTATAGAACGTGGTCGAAACATAATTATGTTTCTCCTGTTATAAGAGGTGTTGGAACTATCAATGTCAAGGTCGATGATCTTAAACCTTATTATAAATAATCATTATTGGTCTTAATTCTTTGATGAAACATTGTGTGTAATCAAGGTGGTTAGGTTTCGACATCGTTAATTTCATGTTCTGCTGTTAGACAGTCACCGTAGTAGCCTACGAGACTGCTGATAATAACTAGAGACATGTTCTTATACCATAAATTATTAGGCATTTACTCGGACTTTGAATAATATCCCAACATTACTGTGCGCTATATCCGGGTAGTGCTGTTTTTTTGGCATCATGTGCTCCAATGCCACTAGTTTATTCAAGGGTTAGGGGAGGGGAGGAGCATTCTGGGAGTTTAACTAGAAGCCTGAAAGGTTTGCCACTGGCGGCGGCGGAAATGATAGCTATGTACGTTGTGTGTGTGCGTTTTTGACGCCCGGCTTGTAAACACGATATTTTCAAAATGTCATATTTGGTGTGTAGAAGTACTACATTAAGTACAAGAAGCTTGTGGAGGTCAAAGGTCATTTAGGTTCACCAGTGGTCAAATTATGAAAACCTTGTAAACACGATATCTCAAAAAGGGAAGTTTGGGCAGACCCCATGTTTGGTGTGTATAAGTAACACGTTCAGTACAAAACGCCTATTGTTTTTGGTGGGGTTCAAAGGTCATTTGGGGTCATCGGAGGTCATATTTTGAAAACCTTGTTAACATGATATTGCAGGATATTGCAGGGAACCTTGGACAGATCTCCTATTTGGTTTGTAAATGTACCATATCAAATTTAAGGTGTCTATTATGGCCAAAGGTCATTTGAAGTCAACAAACGCCAAACATTTACTTCACTCCCATTTATATGTGTCTCTACGCACCTCCCTAAACATAATATCGCAAGGGAAGCTTGGACATATCGCATATATAATTGTACCATATTGCATACAAGAGGCCTAGTGTGGGCGAATGTCAATGGTCGTTTGGAGATCACCAGGGGTGAAATTGTGAAAACCATGTTTACAGAAAAGAAGGCCAATACGATGTTTTCATTCACAATAAATTAGATGTATCAATTAATTTGTAATGTTAACTTCTTGTACAATCATAAATAAGGAAATATTTCATATTTAGTATGTTGATATAACATATGTAGTAGAGGAAGCCTGTTGCTAATGGTCATTTCAGAACAGCCTATGCCATTGTGGATGTATTGTTTGTCATATCACAGATCACACTGCTTTTTACTGTATTACTAATGTGAGGATGTAGCAGACAGAATAAACAGCATTACAAAAAATTTCTGTTTCACCACTTGTCTGGTGGCACCATGTATTTAAGCATAAAATCAAGCGAATAATTGGTCAAAATCAAGAGGGCAGTGGGTAATAATTAAATGAGACCCCCTGACACACTGCAAAGAGAAGGAATAGGTAAAAGTGAAAAATATGGAAAATGTCTATACAGTATATACGCACCCTAGAAGCAAAATATTAACGTCACCTAAAAAAGGCCAAAACGGTGTATATGCACTGACATCTTTACGATATCTTAACAACTCAACAAGCAGCTGTGTTAATACAACGTATAACAATACAGAGTACAAGCAGCTGCGACTATTACGTCCCTGACACGTTTGCCAATAAAAATAACTTAATACTAAACAAAAGAACTGGGATTGTACTGCATTTTATAGTACATTTTAATCAAGTTTTTTTCAAGCTTTTTTCTCGTACCCTATATATTCATACTTTGTGTACGTCATGTATATTTACATTTATACCATATATTTGGTATGAAATTATTAAAAAAAAAAGTCTGAGTCATAGTATTTCAGGTGCTGTAGTTCTCTGGGGTATTATATCCAGGAACAGGCTGTTTCGATTCCTTGCCGAAAACTGAATAGATATATGCGATGGTGATGTTGGGTGTGTGCGTGTGCGTGTGTGTGTAACACTTTCTTGTAAACACGATATCTCAATAATTGCAACTTGGATTAAATTCATATTTTACATGTGGGTAACCCATATTAGGTGAAACATTTCTATTGTTTTTAGTGGAGTTCAAAGGTCACCAGAGGTAAAACTGTAAGACCCTTGTAAACTGCTTTTAAACACGATATCTTAGGACGTGTAACTTGGAGGGATGTACCTACAAAACACCTGTGGGGGGGGGGGGGCAAAGTGGAAATGTTATACATAAATCACCCTCTCTAAAAAGATAGTTTTGTTTTATGTGTTAACATTGAACTTGGATCCTCACACATGTCCGTCGTGACATTGAATATCATGTGACATCCTTACACTTGCAAAGTCATTCCCATCTAGTGTAAGGGCATGAGGGGTGCATACCCACAGTTTTCTGTTCAGTATTTGTGGTAGACATGATGATATAATTACCGTGGAATGGGTGGTAATAATGGACCCTCCCCCCCCCCTCCCAGTAGCAGTGGTAACATTTCAAAGGTCAATAGGCGAGTTTTTTTTCTTTTCCTTCATCACACCTCGTCTTCTACTTTCCTTGGTATTTCCTTCCGTGGCATATATCCCCTTAATTCAATTTAGCACTCCAAACAAATCAATCGGGAGTTCCGATTGTAGCTGGCTGAATTGTTTGTCACTTTGTCTGAATATTCAATGTGACAGTATTATGGTTTGGTGGTTACCGTGTCCAAGGAATGCAATAGCAATGACAAAGTTGCCACAACATCAATAATGTGATAGCATCACTAAACTTTACAATAGTTTATGCCCGCAGTGCACCATTACAATTTTCGGTGTCTTCACTGATGTAAACATGTCACGACTAGGTATTTCCATCCATCTATGAATAATAGTTAATGAAATAAACAATCAAAATACCATTATAAATTGCGACATGAGTTTACTGAAAGCATCAAGTACAGTCATCTTGCTGCAATGTCATAAGATTCAAATATTGCATTTATTCAATACAAGTAGGCTGTGATATCACTGGAATAACAAAACGAATCGCTGCCTTTCCCAGCAACTCGATCGGAGTAGAAATAAGGGAGCACAAAGCACACATACCTATTTACATATGAAAATGAAAATAAGAGTTTACATGCAAGGAGTTTGTCAAACTGAAACACCACCAGCTATGGTATTTCCAAGATTCTTTTTGCATGGCAAAGTATTGTCTAAAACTACAAAATGCTATATACGAAATGCACATAAACTGAGGTTTGCTGTTGTATTTTGATCCAGGCACAAAACGACATGATATTTCTTGTTAATTAAACAAACAAGTCTTGCATACTTACTTGAGAGCAAGGAAAATGTGAATTGACTGTTAAGACTGACTGAAATCACAGAATGTTTGACAAACAATGGTTGAGTTTATTTACTGCAATGTTCAGAAGATAGCACAATATGAACCTTGATTGATAACTATTTCATGCCACAACAAATACCTTTTCACAGTGAAGAAAACTTTTTTGACTAAATAGATCTGTCAATAAATGTACAGAACATATTGCACCTATGATTTGCAAAAGGAATATTTCTATAGAGTTGTTATGTTAAGATTGTTTATTCTTTTGAACATCGTTTACTACTTATTAGTCACTAGTATCAAACTTGAGCTGTATGGATTGGTAGCAAAATATGATAATTATGATGGCAACATGAGCAAAAATACCTACAAAACTTTTCTGCCAACCTCCCATCTTTTCATCTATGGGCGCACACATGTCGATTAGGGGTGCTTGGCAGCGATTGGCTGACGCACACAGCTATTCTAAGATGCTGCTGGTTTCATGTTAACAATGCTCTACTTTATTTATATATAAGTACTCGACCACATCATGTGTCAAGCTGAAAGAAAAAGACATACTATTATATAATTCCTAAATACATAAATGATGACATCCTAGCACAGTTACATATATGGTGAACACACTTACCACCTTGATGGTTATCTATTTCATGTTAACACAAGTAGGAAGATAATTGTAATTTGCCAATTTTGAGCTTTATATTAAATTTTATAGTTCAATATTTTGTCAAGCAATCCCATTTGCCTCAAACACAGCATTTCATGGTGTAAAGTTGGTAAAAGATGGCTTAACCAAGAGCTGTCATACAGTTACAGTGCTTTGAGGGGTTTTCACATTGCCCATTCAGTAGTTACTTCAAAAAGGTACTGTGACAGTAGAAAGATGGATATCCGATGGATAACAGCTGGATGGATTGACAGAGTGAAGATGTTCATATTTTGTGCCGCTGAACCAAAAACTGGATTCTAAGTTTAGATTATTTGACCAAATACTTTTGAATGACATAAGAAGTTCGCTTGGATCTCATGCCGATCGCATGTCATAAGTTCATAAAAACAGCTCTAAACGTTGTCCGAACAAAGGACTTGCAATCACTGCAGTTTACAAAGTCATTACAAACTAGAAGGGTTTCCAATTTCATCAACAATAATTTGTAAAAAACATGTAGTCTAAGTGATGAATAACATGTGGAGTGAGTATTTGGTATTTTTATTCAAGGTTGCAGGCAATAAGCTGCAAATTACTGGATAAACATTAAGTTTACATGCCTAAGTATAAGGCTAACACAGTTACATTCCTAACAGTTACGCCTAGTACTAGTAGTAGTGCGATTAGTACTACTATACTACTCGGTAGGCTATATCAAACTTGGGACTTCTTCATCACTTCCAAAAGCACCCGAATCGACCTCTCGCCATTTTCTATACACTGAGTGTGATCAATGCTTCTTCGAGTCAACTATACACGCTTAGAGTCGGGCTGGAAGTCGACATTCTTATCCACTACAATTTTACAGCACAAATATTGTACACAGATCCATCGAACATGTTTTCATCTATGGGCGCAGAAATGTTGATTAGGGGTGCTTGGCAGCGATTGGCTGAGACCCCACAGCTTTTCTAAGATTTATTTTTTATAGATCTTAGATGATGTCTCGTACTGACATTATCATCAAGCTAGCAGACAAAGGTTCTGCAGTTGTTATCCTGGATTGACAGGAATACATCAAGGAAGCCCTGCGATATCTCTCCAACAGCGATAATTACACTCTTCTTGATTCTGATCCCACCGATATTTTCTCCTAGCATAATAAAACAGACCATCAATGATATGTACCAGCGGAACCAGATCTCTAAGAATGCTCTTTCTTTCCTTTCTACCACAGACTGTAATGCACCCAGGTTTTATCTTCTGCCCAAAATTCACACACCTGGTAACCCTGGTAGGCCTATAATCTCAGGGAATGGTGTCCCCCACCGAAAAGATATCCTTGTTTGTGGACCACTTCATCAAACCTGTTGTTCCTCAGATTAATTCTTACATCCATGACTCTCCAGATTTCCTCAAGACCCAGTACAACCATCATCGGTACTTTCAACGTCATTTCTCTTTAAACTAAATCCCTCATGCTAAAGTTATTGCAGCTGCCTGTGCAGCCCTGTCCAAGAATGGCCACCCTTGTCCACACATCTCCGACCTCAAAGTTCTCACTCAACAGCAAACTTCACGTTCATGGACAAGCATTTCCTTCAAAGACACGGGACTGCCATGGGTACCAGGATGGCCTTCCTTTGCTTGCATGTTTATGTCTATCCTTAAAGAACGCATGCTTCGTGCAGCTACCTGCCGTCGTCTAACCTGGTGGCGCTACATTGATGGCATCTTCTTCGTTTGGACCAGTGCTGAAAATATCCTGCTCACCTTTGTTTTCACCTCTGATTACTCTCACTAACAAGTTAACTTCCTCGATGACTGTTCTCAAGGACCACGGCTCTATCTCTCTCACTGCACTGACTTATATACCAAGCCTACAGATAAACACCAGTATCTACATTCTTCTAGCTGCCATCCCCGCCACTGGAAGTTCATACAGTCAAGCACTTCGTTTTCGCCGCATTTGCTCTGACAATTCCTCTTTCATACAGATGTCATCTAGATGTTTTAAAGAAACACCTTATTGACAGAGGCCATAGTGCCAGAAGGGTGCATGAAGCCATTCCGAGGGTCCGCGCCATATCCAGATCATCTACATTGGCAGTGAAGATCAAAAAGGGAAGAGATTGCGACGTCAAGCTCCCTCTGGTTGTTACTTTCCACCCAAATCTTCCTCATCTTCAGCAAATCACCAGTCTAGCAACTACAAAATTCTCCTTACTGCAGATAGACTCCGACGAGCCGTCGCTGAAAAACCCATCGTTGCATACAGACATCCACGCATTCTACGGGACCATCATGTGCGTGTTGCTGTTCCACCTCTAACTTCAAACCCTACAACCATTCAGCATGGTACTTTCAAATGTGATCGTACTTCGAGATGCATCGTCTGCAGCCACCAATTGTTGAATCATATTTCATCACCAGCCACAGCACCCAAATCACGTACAGACTAAGGGTCACATCCTCTAATGTCATATATCTGATCTCTTGTAGAGTTTATGGCATCCACCTCAAGAATCGGTTCTATATGCCACAGATCCACAGTCAACACTCTGAAGGCTGAGACCCCGGTTGGAGAAAACTTTAACCTTCCCAACCATACCATCATCTTCTGAACTTCTTCCTTTGGTTAACTTAATGATTATATAGATGAACTCACCCCTGTAGTGCCTAAGATTGTTAACAAGTCTTTGTTTAGTGAAGAATTTTGTTCTGATCTTACGTCCGCCTTGGTTGTTCATGGTGTTATGTTTGGTCGTACAACACACTTAGGAGTATAGTAATATTGTAGGTACATACAAAGTGAGGGCGCTGTGAACGCCATGACAGGCTCAGAATAAGTTGGTTACGCAGCTAGCCTCTGAAACTGCAAATATAGAGAGACTATATAAAACTCTTAGTTTCAACTTCCATTCATTTAGTTTTCGTTCACTTGACCAACGTTGTAGCGCGCACGCGCACTACAATAATCAACAGAATGACGTATAGTCAGTTTACCTACTGCTGGATGTTTGAGGCTGGATAAGTGGAACGGATGAAGTAGCCAAGAGAGGAAACGAATGGAAACTTGCAGGAGTAAATCTTCTGAACGAAAAGAAAATTAATGAGAGATGTGATTTAAGACCACAATTTGAAAGCTTCAACACATTGGGATTCCCAAACAGATTTTGTTGTACTTGATCTTACCAAACCCAGAATATGTGAAAAATTGTTCAAACACAAACTGATTTTCTCGATACATGATTTAGCCCCAAAATACCGTTAATTGAAGACATTGATTTTTGACTAATAGTCAAATTTCTTCCTGAAAAATTTTGTTGAAAATCCATTTGATGTTTACAGGGTTACAGTCTAGAAGTATCTGCTCATGGATGCTTTGGTTAAAAATTTATCTGGATCTACTTCTGTTCTTTCTGTTACACATCACATCATACGGCAT